>JAKSZP010018921.1:0-62163 GCA_022478985.1 Massospora cicadina | reverse complement strand
ATTTTTTGTATGTCCAGAAACACGCGGACTCCGAATTCCACCAACAAAAGTGGCTGGGAGTGTGGCGTGTTGATGTACTGGTTGCATCTTGCTTGCCATGCGAGTATCTCCAGGGAAATAGTGACCGCCAGTCTCTTAGTATCTTTGTCAATTCCACCAGATTCTCTGGGGTGTTTTTGAACGTTGGAGGCTGCCGGCCTTCCACCTGCTCCTCTTACCTTGCTTGCCCAACTGCTCCCTGACATGGGCGCAGACTAATCTCCTCTGTGAGATTATCAAACTAAATTCAGTCTTGAATTGAATAGGCTGCAATAGTGATTGCAACGAGAAAGAAAAGTCCCTACTTCTGGAAATAAACATCTCTATAATACTAATTCTTCTGACAATTCGCCCATACTCAATACTATTTCACTGCTTTATGAGAGCATAGTAACTTGGGTCACTGTTAAGGGTTAAGAAATCCAAATATTTGCAAATATAAATAGTGGGTTCCTTGTTGCTGTTACCTCTTCCATGATTATAAAGAAAACCAAGATTTTACCCAATTTGCCAAATTACATGGAGTATGGAACTACCAGTCACCAATATATAAGGTCTATCAAAACATATATTAAGCTTCCATTTAAGTTTGGTAAACTATCTTTAGACGCCTTATATGTGGCACTTGAAAACTTCAGCTATGAGTTTTTATTAAGAACCTAATTTATCCGAGATTTGATGAAATTGTTTACTATGGCAAGAGATTAACATCGTAGCTAGGGACTTAGTTTCCATTATTATTTGAAACTATATAGATTTATGGATTTTAAAAGCTCAAACCTGCCTTCTAGAGATATAATAAAATCAATATATTAAATATTTATTCTTAATCCCTGTGTTCAGTAAAAGTTTGGCGAGCACCTCTTGCATTTCAAAGGGAGTCTATCCCTTCAGAAACAAGAAGGAGTCAAAAAAGGCTGTTCACCCCCTCACTAACCAGGGTATTCTAGCCCATATGTTAGATAAGAGGTGGGTGATGGGCAACCCCTAATGATTGTCCAATTACCCCTGCTTTTAATCATCAGGGAGTTGGTGGAAAAAATCCAGGGGTGTGCCAGGAGGTGGCGGTGGCTAGAGGCCATCATCAGAAAAAAGGTCGTTGCTCCCCGCCCTGTTAGAA
The DNA here is from genome assembly GCA_022478985.1 of Massospora cicadina. Lineage (NCBI taxonomy): Eukaryota > Fungi > Entomophthoromycota > Entomophthoromycetes > Entomophthorales > Entomophthoraceae > Massospora > Massospora cicadina. The sequence goes on along the minus strand of JAKSZP010018921.1, from coordinate 61,004 downwards.
AGAATCTTATACTAGTTTAAGTTTCTTTGATATCAGCAATTTCATACTAAACTAAATCAATTTATCCAAATTGATCACGGACTCAAAAATTGCCGCCTAACTTCCCTCTCAGCTACCACAGAAGGAGAGCCCATCCCCAATAGAATTAGGCTATCAATGAAACAGCTGATGAGAATATGACTTTGCTTCTAGTCTGGGCGTTAGTAAATCAGTGAAGAGTTCATAATGACAGTGGCACTTTAGTCTGAGTGAATCTAAAAAAGTAATGTTCTACCATTTAAATGAGGGAAGTAAAAGTTCAACAATATATTAAAGGCCCCCAGGGCAAACTAAATGGATGTGATGAGGGCAACTGAGAATCTCATGGGGCAACTGCAAGGGGCGGGGAGCCTTGAGGATGACAACTCCTCAGAGTTCTTTGTTTGTTGGTTTTGGAGACAAATATTGATAATTAGGAGGTAGGTCAAGTATTTGAAATCCTTCTGGGATCTCCAAAGAGTTTAGGTTCCAGTTGAATTCCCCAACGGATGGTACAGGTCAGACCAGGGCATATTAAGTTCTGGCAGGAATTCAGTAGGGGCCACAAACGTTGATGAGATTCCAGTTCTTGCATGGGGGGTGACAACAGAATGATGTAAGGATGGGTATCATGTGTAGCGGCAGGACCAAACTCCCCCAGAGGGTGGTGCTCCACGTCATTTAGACATATAATTTTTCAGCTGGTCAACTAGATGTGTATACTCAACTTGTGACAAAGGGGAAGAGTTTAACTGTTGTTGTTTCATTGTAAATATGGGACGTCTTGGACCAGTAGTTGTTTAGTGGAAGGATTGGAATGCATGGAAGCAAGTCGGGTGCAGTGAAAGGGTACACACCATCTGAGGCTATTTTTGAAAAATGTTAATGATGCCTTCCAGGTGGCTGGATCAATTAAATGGAGAGCTCAATTCGATAATCATTGGCAAGGTTATGGCAATGAAAATAGTGCCATACTTTGTTGGATTGGTAGGATAAATTTTGAGATAACATAATATACGATGTCCACAATATCAAAGCACAGTGAGATATTTAGTCTAAATTAAAATAAAAAGTCTAATGAACTGACAACAGCCCCCTAAGGTCTTTTGTATTAAGGTGGAGAGGAGAACATTAATGGGGATCGTCTATATTGGGTCTAAGGGTACCAGCGACAGACTCCAATTGGCTGGAGAGAAAGTGGCTTGAGGGGTTGTTGAAGCTTTGGACTGGTAAAAATTTTAATGCCCTCCTCCCAGGTTTGGGGGGCAGGTTCATATTGATAATCCCAACATTGCACCAGATTATTCAAGTCTGATTATCCATAAGCCTAGTTCTGCTCTAATCCATTGTGATGGATTGGTCTACTCACATAAATTCAGAGGTCAAATACCAAATAGTGTTTTCTTAATCTTCGATCCATTAATACATAATTGGTGAACTGAACTTGATTAGCTGACCTATTATAGTGTAATAAGGCTTCAGACCTGTTTCCCCATTTTTTGTGGTTTTAAATGATGGCTAGGGGTGGAATGAGTCTTTAGGTCCTGCTGAAAGGCCAGGTATTTCCCAACTTCTCTGAAAACTTTTTCCATCATCTCCATCAAGGTAGAGGAGAAAGGAAGGGGCAGGGAGAGAAGATCCTTAGGGTGCCAGGGAAGTAACCCATCACTTATCCACCACATGAGAAAGGTTGCTTAGATGAGACAGGGAGTTTACTTAGACCTTGGGAACCCTCTTGCGCCTGAATGGGTAATGATACATGTTCAGGCAGAGTGGCTGTGCCTCAAGACTTACATTATCTTTTTCTTTCTAAAACTAGAAGGTTTCCTCAGCCAGGGGCATGGAGAGGGGCATAGTTCCTATGTTCTCAGGTAGCTTGATGGCTAGGATAACAGTGATCTTCTGGGGGATGGGGGGCTGATGGGTGAGATGCATAAAAAGCTCTCCCAACTCCTTACTTATTTTGAAGTCAAGTGCGCTAACCCAACTGTTCTCATATGATAATACCCCTTCTAGGCTACAAGGTATTAAAAAACCAGCGTGACTTCTAAGAGCTAGGATAGCCTCAACCTCCACTTTCTTGAAGTCTCTAAATGAGAATGGGCTTGGGGACGTTTGCCTACCCCTCTGAAGGGCAGAAGAGAGGTGTGAAAAACATTATGTTGCTTCCGATGCACTGGGAGGTTTAATAAAGTTCTATTGTTTAAGTCCTTCTCAGTTTGAAAAATCCAGAGCATAAGGTCACCAACTTATGCAAGAGAATTTTTTGGTGAAGGTTCCGTGTATAAAGTATGATGAGCAAGCCAACCGTGATCTCATGACTGAGAAAGCACTTCCAGTCAGCAAAGTTCTTGTAATCTAATAACCTTTGGCAAGTGTTCTTACAACAAGACTCTGTGTTTCACCACTGGCAGCTATACTTAATCTGCTGCCAGAACTGATGAGTATAGCTGGGTACTAATTTGAAAGTATGGTCTGTACCCCAGGTTAGCTTAAAAGGAGAAAATCCAGTAGAGGAGTGTATGGCATTAATATAAGCGAACTGTGACAGGGGCATATCCTTTCCAAGGATTACTGGGAGGCAGATGCATAGCAGTGCAGTATTAATTAATACTTCATTCACCATCTCAGTTTGCTTATCAGACTGGTGGTGATAGGCGGTGAACTTGCAGGGTTTGATATTGAGAAGGGTCAAAAGTTTATAATAAATTGGGCAGTAAATTGGGACCCCAGTCACTCACAATCTTTTTTGGAAGGCCAAACATGTCAAACACATGGGTAATAAAAAAAGTAATCAGTATTCACTGCAGTTATGGACAAGAGGCAGGTAATAAAGAGAGAAATATTGAAAAAATTGGTTAAAAACACTATTATTTAATTAAAGCCATTGGAGGAGGGGAGTTTCACAATAAAGTTAAACAGACTAAGGTCCAAAGCCCTCAGCTGTCTCAGCTAGTGACATATTTCCTAAAATAAACCGCCCTTCTAAAGATAAGTCCAACAAGCCCTTGGGGCTGAGACCAGAACCCTTAAGGGTCACCCATGACCTATCTAAGGTCATTGACAAAAGTAGGTTTTGGCTTTGCCAGCTAAGGCTGAGGAAAACGGCTTAATTGAGGCAAAAACCCAGTTGGGAATCAAACTTAATAACAGAAAATCACAAGATATGAGGTTATGAAATCTGGCCAAATTTGAAAGATTTTGATTTTGTTGAAGAACAATGAACTTGTAGCTCATATCAGATTTTAATAACCACTAAAATCTTTGCAAAGCAACCCATATAAATTAAGTCCCAAGATGAGAAAGGCTTTGATTATCTCAGATATTCTGATCACCTTAATAAAGTCTAGAAATCTTTGGCCATTTTCCTATATAATTTTGTTTTCTTCAACAAAAACTATACCTCTCCGAAGATCAGCGATGACTTAGTTTGTTTCCTGCTCTGGTTTTCACCAACTGCTGTACGTGAGCCCTCCATCCACTCCGTCACCTATTTCACTGGCTTCGCCTCCTCCTACTTTTCTGGCCTTTGCATTGGTTTTTATGCCACCCTTCCCAACTCCCAGGGCCTCTTGTCCCTGATGATTGTGGCCAGTTTAGTGTGCGTTTTGCTCCAAAGATTTGTATGGAAACACAATACTGAACGTTTAGGACGTCCATTCGTTTTTTGGGTCACTTGGCCTTGTTGTATCACCTTTGGCCTGTGTCTTTCCCTCCAGCGACCTCCTGCGCTCCAGTTTCCCTGACATTTTTTTTTGAAAAAAGCCTGGATTTTTTGCGAGTTTCTTCTACTGTTGGGTGGCTAGAGTTAGCCTAATCCTCTCAGAGTTGCCACCCGTTGAAGCGGTCCGCTGGGCTAGTACTTTTGTATCCCTTCTGGCCTTGGTTGTTACCTTCCTCAAAGGGTGTGCTGAGGGTGTTGCGCGGCCCCCCTCACTCAAGATGCTCATACAGTGTGCAGTACCTGCCACTACTAGTCTCATTCTCCACTATTCATGTGATTTCAAATTTGAGAATGAGATCTTCAACACGTTGTCCAGCCTTAGGGCCCGCCAGAAGTCTCAAGGCAAGGACTTAGCTGACATTCTCCTTCTCAGATGCTGCTCCGTGAGATTTTAGAGGGAGCTCACCATTGGTTACTCTCCACAGGTGAGAATAATAGATCCATCCTAGATTCTCTCCCAGCGTTAGAAACCTTTATCAAGCCATGCGAGTATCTTCCTGCTACCTTTGAGGACTATAACTACTTTGTACACTTGTCTCAAGAGGACCTCACTACAGCTCATATACTTGCGTCTGTCTCAAGAGTGATCATTAAGGTTGGAATCTCTTGAACAGTTAATAATGGCCCTTATCCACAAGTCCTTATATAATACTGATGCTTCCCTTGACAGATGGGATAATCCTCCCACCTCCTTATCTGGGACATGCTCCATCCTTGCATCCCCTTTGTCTATCAGCCTTTGTGCCAACAATCCGAATTGTACCTCTGAACTTCAGATATTAGAACTTGACAACTCCATCACTGTGGGGCATCAACATGTTTCCAAACAGTGGTGACATATCCAGCTGAGACACTGGCCGATATGGACACTTCCAACCTGATTCTAGAATGCCCTACTTCCGTAATCTCCCTATACTGCTTGGAATCAGCAGTGAGCTCACTGGAAGGTGAGACTGAAACCTCCGTCATAGGTGATGGTCCCCTCACTACTGGCCCTGCACCGCCGCGCTCCACGGAGCACCCCTCGCTTTTTTCCAAAAAATTAGATGGGGTTATTAAGTCTAACCCATTTGATTCAGAGCATTTACTTCCTCCAGTGTACAGACCTGCCATTGCCGTTTTGGAACCTATATTCTTCTGTCCAACCTGTCATCCCAGTTGCCCCAGTTGAACAACTCTTTTCTACCACTCCAGAGTCACCTCTTGTGGCAGACTCCTTCTCAGAGACGAGTAGAGATCCATGAGAGGATTATTGAAGAAGAGCTAGCCGTAGCTGACCCCAACAAAAGCTTGGCTGCCCTGACTGGTGTAGTCTCATGTGGTAAAGATCTTATTTCCGCCGAACATAGAGCATTAAACTACCCCAAACCATTTAAGTCCCATGGAAAACTTTATGGCAATGTGAAGTCATATGGGGTAACTTTTTCAGGGGATAGTCCATATTATACGCCGCCCTCTGGTATTGGAGCCATCCTGTCATCCCTTGGCTCTGAGGAAAATAAACCCTCCTCTGCTTACTTCTTGTTCATGGCTACTTTTTCTTCTGCAGGGAAGAGCTTTCAAGAAATCGCTTTGGTGGACTCTGGTGCAACTGAAAACTTCATCCGCCAAAAGCTGGCAGAGACCTTGGAGCTGCCCCTGGGGGTTGGTCAGTTTGTGAAGGGTGTACATATCAAACCATTCCAAGTTACCATGTGTTAACACCTGTCCCTTTCATCGCAGGTGATGGTTACTTTGTTGAGAGCTTCTCCTTAATAAAGAACCTCCTATACCCTGTTATTTTGGGGGTTGAATAGTGGCGCCGATTTGACATTGCCAGTAACCTCCTGAACTCTATCATGCATGCACAATTTCCTGGTGAAGTCACGGTTACCATCCCTTGCTTAGATGAGAGCATCACGGTGCTCCCAGAAGGTAAGGCCTCTCTCCTAGGGTGGGCATAGCCTCTATTCAACCTACTGACGCTCTGACCCCAACACTTACTCTGCCAAAATGCATCCATGGATATGCTGATATGTTTGATCCCACAAAGGCCGCTCACTACCTGAGCACAACAAGTTTGACTTTGAGTTTAAGTTGGCCGTGGATCACGTCAAGATATCCTATCCAATTTACCCCTTGTCCCTGAAGGAGGAGGCTGCCTTGGACGCCTAGATAGATGACATGCTCTCTAAGGGTCAAATCTTTAAGAAATCCTCACCTGTTTGTTCCCCCCTCCTGTTTGTAGAATAGTCTGATGGCTCACTTCGTTCCTGCGTTGATTATGGCAATCAGAACAACATAACTGTGCCTGACCCCATCCGCTCCCTCTGGAGCAACAGATTTCCCACTACTTGGAGAAGACTAAGGGTGTTCAGAAATCTTGAATGTCTCAACGCTTTCAACCAGATCTGCATTAAAGAAGGCCAGGAGTGGTTGACCACTTTTCATACTCAGAAATGTATCTACCAGTTCAGGGTTATGCCGTTTGGTTTGAAGAACGCTCTGTAAGTCCTGGGGAATGTCCGCTGTGTGTGGATCAGTCACTTTTCCCGTTCTAAGTAAAAAGGTTTCAAAGAGGGTGGATGTACCCCTTGTTACCCAGGGTGACCTCTCCCACGTGGTGGACGAGTGCTGGGTAACAGCTCTCACTCTTTGGATCCCTCCCCCGGTGCCCACGCTTACCTTGACCAAACTTGTCTGCCAGATCAGGGAAAACTGCGCTGAGATCACCAAATCAAAGTCAATTGGTCCAAAACCAATCAAAAACAAGCCCAACAATTGGAACTCCCATAGTAAAAAAGGGATAAAGATTAAATTTTTGGCTGGAATCGCCAACAGTTTAATTCAGTTAGCAGTGCAATCTTCAAAATTGACCTCTTCTCAAAATTGTCGGGGATGATTCCTGACATGCAGGTAGTAGCATCAGGCACCATCAACAATAGTTCAAAGCTTTCATCTGGCAAATTGGGAGTTGTGGCTGGCACAACGCTTTTGACTAAACGAACAACCTAGCGATCAGGCATGGACAGGTTGAGCATACTGAACCCATTCCCAACCAATTGGAACCGCCCCTATGTGGGATGGCCTTGGGGAAATCCTGTTACTTGTCAGGCCAGATGCTGTCACGCCAACCACCGGAAAAGCAGTCAAGTCTCAGTTTGGGTGTTTGAGGATGAACTGACAGTGACTCAGCCTGCCGCCAAATTCTTAAATATCAGTTCCTATTTAGCTTATCTGCCCCCATCACCAAATAATTCGCTAATTAGGTTGAATTTGAAGGGCCTGATTCCTGCTTGTTTCCACATCAATCGACCAATATTTAATCAGTTGCATCGCACTGAGAAAATAGTTGGTCGATTTTCTTCACTTTCCTTTAAATAAAATCTGTCACTAAAAACTACCAATTTTCGACTTTATTGATATCCTTCTGGCCACATTCCAAATGGCTTTACTCTGGTGGCCTGTCAGTCCCTATACCAGATGGGCTTTACCAGTACTGATGGTTACTATGGACCCCACCAATGTCAACTGGATTAAGTGAGCAAGATACTTCTGGCAATTCAACCCCATTGTTTCGAATATCCGCCATCAATATACTTGGATCTTGTGGCCTTACATCCACCATTTCCAAGCAAGGATCCGCCCCCTTGTCTCCTCAGTTGAATTGAACCCACCCACCAGTGACCTTGTAGAAACTATACCTGTGGTACCACCCCCTGCAGCAAGACCCCCAGTGTCTGGGTTTGTCTCCATTTGGTTCATTTTTGGGTTGCTATTCACAATTGCCCTACACCAACGATTTTTCATTTCCCAATTTACGGCTCCATACAACGTCATATGTGCGGCAATGCCTCTGGAATTCTGGCTTGCTTTTTGGGTGCTTACACATCCCAACTGGCAGGACAGTCTAAACTTCTTCTGCCATTTTCATGACATAATCGACCAACCATTGTTTCCTGCCACTTCCGCCCTGCTCTTCAAGGTGGGCGCCGCAGTGGTTACCCTCTACCAAATGAACGTGCAATCAGTAGTCTGCTTTTTTTGTTGTTCATTTGGTTACTTGCCAATTTTTGGGTAGTATCCACTTTACCTTGGAGAAACTTCTTCAGGCCGGTAGAGCCTCGTGGAATACTACTCTTAACCCACCTATTAGTCAGGAAGAAAGTTCATGTGTTCCTTCCCATGGTATTGTGAATCAGGTTCTTAACGCCCTTACTGAGGCGCAAATGCATTCTGCGATTGCCCTTAATAATGCTGCTGCATTATCCCATGCCCAACAAGGGGTCTCTTTGTTGGATGCTGTAGAAGGGGATGCCTGTTGGTGGGTATGAGGCCTTCTGCGTTCTTCCTCACAAGTGGGGGATCCCACCTCAGCTGATTGCCGTCATATCAGATGCCTTATAAACCCCCTGTGTTGCACTTGGACCGTTTATTCAAATTGCTTTCAACTTTGGCCAAAGCCCCCAGCTTGGCTTCTTTGGTCTCTACCTTCTGCAAACAGGACCACACTGGACCTCTCTAATGATATGCTTCAGGTAATATATAGATCAGGTTTGATTTCGATTTCTGCTCATCAAAAGATTTGGTCCACCTTAAAAGGAATGGTTATCAAATATGTAGTGCTGTGACCACTATCAATGCCACCCCTCGCCATACTTCCTGCTATCAAGGGGGAAATTTTATGATAGGACTACCTAACAATGACGCAGATGCAGTTTTTACCATTGGCCAGTGTTAGTCCCATCCTCAGAGCCTGTAACTACTATTGCGTCAGAGTTGGGTTATCCTGGTTCACCTATAAATGAATCAGTAAAAGCCCAGATGGAGGAAGCCGGTTCCCAAGCCCTTGTTCTTCCCAACTTAAACCAGAAAAGGCCCCTGACCTTCCCCCAATTTGCCTGCCATTTCTTCAGTTGCAACAGAAACGCCCAAATCTACCAATAAACAAAACTTCTCTTATTTCTTATTACCTATGAAGATTAGTATCAGATCTCACCACATATCCTTTGAGGCTTTGGTGGATACTGGAGCTGTGGGTAATTTCATGAGCGTCAAGTTAGCCCAACAATTGGAACTGGACATGGATGTAGGTCCATCAGTGATGGTGGCTTCTTCAGCCTCCCAGACAACGTATATAGTCCATCAGCCAGTACCTTTTTTGGTACACCAGTTTAGCTTCTGCGATCAGTTTTATGCTATGCCAAACTTGGTGTTTCTGGTGATCTTGGGGGTTGGATGGTGGTGCCAACAACATGTTAAAATCCACCTGGAGTCAAACATGTTGTCATTCGTTAATGATCAACTAAAGGATGAATTTTCCTTAGTTGACTCTCTTAAGAAAACTCAAGGTCGCAGTTCTATTACTTCCCTCGTTTCTCCTGTGGGCCTTACAAAATTTTCCTGAAGATCTAATGTGCTATCAAAGTATCTTCAGTTATGAAAAAGCGTATCATCTGCCTCCTCATACTAAATTCAACTTGGGATTTAGAACAACGGTGCAGTTGGTGAATATCAATTTTCCATTTTATCCCCACACAGCGGAAGAGGAGGTTGCGCTCAACACTTGGTTGGATGATATGTTGAGAAAAGGGTGGTTGTTTAAGGAGAAATTGCCAGTCAAGTCTCCCATCATCTTCACCAAAAAAGCTGAAGGTTCCCTCTGTCCCTGTGTGGATTATGGACATTCAAACAAAGTTACAGTTCATGATCCCTACCCCCTGCCCCTGGAGCAGACAATCAGCCAAGCAATCGCCAAATCCCGTGTGTTCTCTAAGCTGGATCTTTTCAATGCCTTCAACCAGATTCGAGTGATGGAAGGGCAAGAATGTCTAACCATGATCTGAATGAAGCGAGGCATTTTCCAATTCCGCATAATGCCCTTTGGGCTGAAGAATGCACCTGCTATGTTTCAATGAATGATTGACAGTGTACTGGGTAATCAATAAAAACTTGCAAAGTCACATATATTGACAATATTCTGGTTCACTCCCTGACTCCCAAACAACACGCTATAGACTTGGAAGCGGTCATGGCTGCTTTGCACAAGGCGGGCTTGTTTGTCAAGCCTTCCAAATGCGAGTTCTATAAGGAGAAAGTTACCTTTCTCAGGAATCTAGTCCTTAAGGATGGCTACGCAATTTCTCTTAATAAGTTGGATGCTATCCGTGAATGGAAACCTCTGAAAACCCAGAAACAATGATGGATTTTCTTGGGAATCATTATTTTCCTAAAAAATTTTCCCAGCTCTTTCCTAGTTAGCTCCCCCACTCCATCCCCTCACAGGCAAGGTTGTGCCATTTCGTTGGATGCCCAAATGCCAGCAGGCATTTGAGTCAATCAATGAGGTGTCTTTATCCCCTCCCATCCTGAAACACAAAGATCCTGCCAAGCCATATATTGTTGCATGTGATGCCTCCTTGGTGGCAGTGGGGGTGGTTCTGCTCCAAGAGCATAATGGCTTGGAACATCCAGTCACCTACTTTTCTTGAAAATTTACTTCTACAGAGCAATCCTGGGCCATCTATGATAAGGAGTTGGCAGCCGTATCATGGGCATTGACTCATTAAAGGTATCTGTTATAGGGTGCTCAGCATGAGTTAACTGTGCACATGGATCACCAAGCTCTCTTATATTTCTGTAAACCCCAAAAATTGGTGCATCGGCAAGCTCATACCTATTGGGACTTGTGTAGTTTTAATTTCAAATACAAATTCGTAAAAAGTGCGCTTAACTTACTTTCCAATTTTCTCAGCTGCAACCTGGCCTACTGCCCCTCAGACCCAGATGAAGTGGACCTCATTGCCGTGATCCCTGCCACTTAAACTTTTTCAATTGTTCCCCCCATCATCTCTTCTATCGCCCTTGATCCTGACGCCCCACTAGTTGCTCAGGTCTTAGCCGCCCAAATGACCTGCCCTAAAGGTGTAGAGTTATTTGAGCAATTGTCACTATAAAATCATAAACACTCTCTGTACTCCTTAGTGGAGGGCCTCATCTATTTTTGGTTACAAATTTGGGTTCCCTCTCTCTTCAGAGCTGAGGTATCTTGTGCACATCATGACCCTCTCACGATCAGCCGTCCAGGCAATAAGAAATGCATCCGTTTGATCAAGTGGACCTACAATTGGGTGGGTTTCACAAAGGAAGTTATGACCTGGATTGCTGATTGCGTTACTTGTGCTTGGGATAAGTTGGATCGCTCTAGTAGAAATGGGCTTCTACATCCCTTACAACAGGCAGAGGGTCCATGGACATCAGTGTACATGGATTTTATTGTTGAACTCCCCTTCTCTAATGGGTTTAAAGAGGTGATAACGGTGAATCATTATACTAAGTTTCCCTTTTTATTCCCTGCGCTTCCATGAGTACGTCAGAATAAACTGCTCATCTTTTTATGCACCATGTGTTTTCAATGTTTGGTCTCCTGCAGGAGATCATCAGTGACTATGATCCACAGTTCACAGCACGGTTCTGGAGTGAACTTTTATCTATTTTGAAAATTTTCCCCTGTTGCTCCACGGCATATCATCTCTAGTCTGATGGACAAAAAGAGCGAGTTAACCAAGTCCTAGAACAATACCTTCTTTGCTATGCTACAGCCGCACAGGAGACCTAGGCTAATGACCTTCCCTTGCTCAGTTCGCCTACAACAATGGGACTCACGCTTCAATGGGGGTTTCTCCTTACAAAGTGACGCTAGGATATAATCCTTCCTTTTTGGTCAGACCCTGCTTGCGGCCCAAGGTCCAAGCTGCTGCGGATCATGATGAACATATTAGGTCTACTCAAAACTTAGTGCGGAAGCACCTCACCAAAACTATTAAAGACTACAAGTGGTTCATGGATAATAAGCAACTACCAGGTCATGACATAATGGTAGGCTCCTATGTTATGCTTGATATGCATCATTTGAGAATGCAGGTACCCTCCTATAAGTTCACAAGTAACCGTTCAGGCCCCCTTTGGTGGATGAAGACTTGGGCAATTTTACGTTCCAGTTAAATTTATCAGATTATTAGAAACAGCACCTTGTCTTCCACGCTTCTTAGTTGTCACCTTTTAAGGTACTGTCCCCAAAGATTTTGAGCTGATATTAATTAAAAATTTGAAGGAGGCTGAAGTGAAAAATATCCTAGCATCCCACAAGTCCCATCAGTCCGTTCAGTATCTCGTGGCTTGGGAAGGTTATATGGCCTAAGGAACAGTTTGGTTAAGGCCCACAATTGCGCTAACTACATGGAACTGGTTGAGGAGTTTCATGAATCCCACCCTTACGCTCCCCGCCCCCCCCAAAAAGTCACGACTGTAATGGAGATCAAGTTGCCCAAAGTGCACAAAAATGTGGCCCTTGTGCATTTTCCAGGTGGTGGTGCCCTTCCTTTGGAAAAGGAAAGGGTAATGTAAGTCCCAGGGAATGTCCCCTGTGTGTGGATCGGTCACTTTTCCCATTTATGAGTAAAAAGATTCTTAAGAGGGCGGCTGTACCCCTCATTACCCAGGGTGACCTCACCCACATGGTGGACGAGAGCTGGGTAACAGCTTTCCCTCTTTGGATCCCTCCCCCAATGCCTACACTCACCTCGGCCAAACTTGTCCACTGGATCAGGGAAATCTGTGTCAAGATTTCTGAATTGAAGTTGATTGATTTAAAACCAATTGAAAACAAGCCCAACAATTGGAATCCACATAGTCAAGAAGGGATGAAGATTAAATTATTGGCCAGAATTGCCAACAGTTTTGATTCAGTCAGCAGTATGATCGTCAAAATTAACCCCCTCTTGAAATTGTTGGGGATGATCTCTGACATGCAGGTAGTAGCATTGGACACCATTGATAATAGTTCAAAGCTCCCATCTGGAAAATCAGGAGTTGTAGCCAATGCAAAGCTTTTAACCAAATGAATGGACCAGTGACCGGGCATGGGCGGGTTAGGCATCCTGAAACCATTCCCAACCAATGGGACTGCCCCTATGTGGGGTGGCCCTGGGGGATTCCCATTGCTCATTGGCCAGACGCCATCGCATCAACTGCTGGAAATGCAGTTGAGTCTCAGTTTAGGCATTCGGGGTCAAACCAACAGTGACTTGGCCTGCTGCCAAATTTGTTGATGTCAGTTCCTATTGAGCTTATCTTCCCCCAATCCAAATAATTCGCCAGTTAGGTTGAACTTGAGGGACCTGATTCCTGCTTGTTTCCACATCAATCGACCACTATTTCATCAGTTGCATAGTACTGAGAAAATTGTTGGTCAATTTTCTTCATTTCGATTTAAATAGAATCTGCCACTAAAAACTATCAATTATCAACTATTGATATCCTTCTGGACACATTCCCAATGGCTTTACTCTGGTGGCCTGTTGGTCCCTATACTGGATGGGCTTTACCAGTACTGATGGTTACTATGACCCCCACCATCATCAACTGGATTCAACAAGCTAGATAGTTCTGGAAACTCAACCCCATTATTTAGAATATCCGCCATCAATATACTAGGATCTTGTGGCCTTACATCCACCATTTCCAGGCAAGGATCCGCCCCCCTGTCTCCTCAGCTGAATTGAACCCACCCACCAGTGACCTTGTAGAAACTATACCTGTGGTACCACCCCCTGCAGCAAGACCCCCAGTGTCTGGGTTTGTCTCCATTTGGTTCATTTTTGGGTTTCTATTTACAATTGCCCTACACCAACGATTTGTCATTTCCCTATTCACGGCTCCATACAACGTCATATGTGCGGCAATGCCTCTTACATTATGGCTTGCTTTTTGGTTGCTTACACATCCCAACTGTCAGGACAGTCTAAACTTCTTCTGCCGTTTTCATAACACGCTCCCGCCTGCTTTCAGAGGATCATTGATGCTGACTTGGGTGACCTTATGGGTACTTGCACGATTGCATACATGGATGACATACTGTTATATTTTTAAGATGAAATATGCCTGCCACCTTGTGTCTGTCATGAAAAAGACTTTTACAGGCAAACCTTACAATTAAGGCTAGCAAGTGTGAGTTCTTCCAACCCAAGGTTGAGTTCTTAGGAAACATTATCTTCTCCTATGGTCAAATGATTGCCCCAGATAAGGAAGCAGCTATCCGCGATTGGGTTACCCCCTCATATAATACTGAGTTAAGCAGCTTCTTTGGGACATGTAACTTCCCCAAGGAGTTAACCCCCAGCTCTGAGAAATTTTGTCCCTTCTCTATACTGCTTCAGGGAAGAAGATTTTCTGTTGGACAATTAATGCAACGCCGCATCCATGCCATCAAGTCCATACTATTGTCCAGCTTGGTGTTGGAACATTCAGACCCCAGACGCCCCTTTATTGTCGCCACTGATGCCTCCAATTTTGTGGTGGAAGCTTCTCTGCTACAAGAGGGGGAGGGCTGAGTGGAACGTCCTGTTGCTTACTTTTCTAAGAAAATGACCCTGGCGCAGCTCAACTATGCAATATATGATAAGGAACTCTTTGCAGTTGTTGAGGCAGTACAACACTGGCGCCACCATTTGCATGGGTCTAAGTAGACATTTAATGTCCGTACTGACCTCAAAGCATTGATGTACTACCACGCCCCCAGAAGCTATCCCCAAGCCAGTCCCGGTGGTTAGAAATCCTGTAAATGTTTGATTTCCAATATGACTTCATTAAGGGCACCCAGAACATGTTACCTGATGCTCTATCCCGGAACCCTGTCCAGGCACCTGACCCAGCATAAGTTGACGCCCACAATACCCAGGAGTTGATTAAGCTGTAACAGGTGAAGGAGGGCCCACTGTCCAACCCCCCACTCTGCCTATTATGGAACCTTTGGAGGGGGATGCTGATACCCCTGCCCTTGTTAGGTTGTCCCAACCTCTGTCAAATGACTATGATAAGATTTAGCAGGGCTGCCATAGAAATGGAGAATCCCTGGACAAAGGGTACCAGTTGATGGATGGGGTCATCCTCCATCAAGTCAAGTGGTGGTACCTCCTGGACCCTTGCGTGAGGAAGTGATCCATGAAGCTCATAACCCTTTAACTGCTGGCCACCCTGGCAAGGACAAGACGCTTGAGTTAGTCCGCCGCTCCTACAGTTGGAAAGGTATTGCCACAGATGTGGAAAGATGCACAAAGTCCTGCTTGACGTGCAACTGGTCAAAGCCAAACCACCTGAAGGGTGCTGGATTGCTTGTTCTCCTCCAAACTGACAGGGCCCTTGGACATCAGTGTCTGTCAATTCATTGTGGAACTTCCCTTGTACCAGAGTTATGATGCAGTAATGTTTCTGGTAGACTGTGTCACAAAGATGGCCCACTTCATCTCCTGCAACAACACCATTACTTCATTTGAGACAGCCCGTCTCTTTTAAGATCACATCTTTTTATTACATGGTCTCCCCAAGGAGATTATTAGTGATCAGGGCCCAAAATTCACCTCTCAGTTCTGGGAAGCCCTTCTTTCCATCCTCAGCATCCGACCCTGCCGCTCCACAGCCTTCCACCCCCAGTCAGATGGGCAGACGGAGAGGATGAACCAAGGTTTGGAGCAATTCTTGCGTAGTTATTCCAATGCTGAACAGAAAATTGGTCCTCTCAACTCCCATTGGCGCAATTCGCTTATAATAATCTTACCCATGCCTCTACAGGCACTTCCCCCTTCTTTGCAAACTATGGTTACAACCCCAGATTCAACCTATGTCCGCGGATTGAGTCCACCGTCGTTGCTGCCAATGAGCGCGCAAAAGAGCTTAGCAACATACATCTGGCAGTGATGGACCATCTAGTTGATGCTGTAAGGATCTAAAAAGCATATGCTGATCAAAAGAGCTGTGAAGGACCTGAGTAAGCCTGAAGACTTGGTCATGGTCAACGCCAAGAATCTCCACTTGAAGCAACCCTGCCGCAAGTTAGGTCCTCAAGCGTGTTGGAACCTTCAAGATTCTCAAGAAAGTTGGCCCATCAGCTTACCAGGTTGACTTACCCCCTCAATCAAAGTGTTCAGCACCTTACAAGAATTCCTACTGACCCCCTTCAATGATCCCAGGCCACCTCTCCCAGATCCTATCATAGTGGATGGTGAACCACAATATGAGATTGATGCTATTCTTTCTTATCGCATATCCTAACGCCGCCTGCAATACTTGATGTCCTGGAAAGGATATGATGAGACAGAGATTATCTGGGTATCTTATCAGGACTTGACCAATGCTCAGGACCTAATTTATGACTTTTACTATAGATTCTCCAGATGCTTCAGGACTGCCACCAAATCCTCTTTAGCTGCCATGAAGCTACCCACTCCCCACAAGAACTTTGCTTTGGCTAATGTCCCATCAGGTGGTGTAGAACCACGTCCAAGAGCGGAGGGTGATGTCACAGCTAGTGAAATATTTCCTGTAATTAACCGCCCTTCTAAAGATAAGTCCAACAAGCCCTTGGGAGTGAGACCAGAACCCTTAAGGGTCACCAATGACCTATCTAAGGTCATTGACAAAAAAGAGTTCTAACTTGCCAGCCAGAGCTGAGGAAAACGGCTTATTTGAGGCAAAACCCAGTTGGGAATCGAACTTAACAACAGAAAATCACAAGATATAAGGTTACAAAATCTGGCCAAATTTGTAAATTTTTTATTTTGTTGAAGAACGATGAATTTGTAGCTCATATCAGATTTCAATAACCACTAAAATCTTTGTAAAGCAACCCCATATAAATTAAGTCCAAAGATGAGAAAGGCTTTGATTATCTCAGATATTCTGATCACCATAATAAAGTCAGAAAGCTTGGGCCAGTTTTATATAATTTTTGTTTTCTTCAACAAAAACTATACCTCTCCGAAGATCTGTGATAACTGGAGTTTGTTTCTTGCTCTGGTTTTCACCCACTGCTGTACGTGAGCCCTCCATCCACTCCGTCACCTATTTCACTGGCTCCGCCTCCTCCTATTTTTCTGGCCTTTGCCTTGGTTTTTATGCCACCCTTCCCAACTCCCAGGGCCTCTTGTCCCTGATATTTGGCCAGTTTGGTGTGCGTTTTGCTCCAAAGATTTGTATGAAAACACAATACTGATCGTTTAGGACGTCTATTCGTTTTGTTGGGTCACTTGGCCTTACTGTATCACCTTTGGCCTGTGTCTTTCCCTCCAGCGACCTCCTGCGCTCTAGTTTCCCCAACATCAGGCTTCTTCAGGGGATACAGAAGCCTCTTTTTGCTTGAGCGGTCTGACTTTGTGCAAGTGCAAGTGATGCTGATAAACCAATTGGGGATATTATTGAGAATCCTATCAAGATCTAGTTTACTTGAATAAGGTCTACACACTTCGTAGTTCTGGGGTGGCCTACCACTGGGAAACGCGGAGTTCTCTTAATGATGCAGGTGAAACGGGAGGAGGGAACCCAGACCCTTTCGCAAACAAGATTTTCCCTTCCCTCAGGGTATATAAGACTTCTTCCAGCGCTCGCACTCCAGGTCCTCATACAAATAAATTCCTTACATGCAGTAAGTTTGAGATGAAAGAATGCAGGAAAGGACTGAAGCACCTAGGCCAACTTTTAAAAGGATATGGAAAGGGGGGTCAAGGGAGAAGAACTTGGAGAGAGGTACCACTGTATTATAGTATAGAGAGTCCTCTTTATTGTTTGGTGACAGGGAGGGATCCCAGCTTAGCATAGCTGGCAGATCATTTTTAATTAACTTAATAAATTCATGTTTAAAGTGGAACCCTCAGAGGTTGTGATAAGTTCAGGTTTGCGAATGACCCAGATTCTGGATTTCTGGTAGCATAGAAGCGCTTTGTGGTCAGTTTGGACAGTGATCTCATGTTGAGCGCCGTGCACGAGGTAGCACCAGTGATTGAGTGACCAGGCCACTAATTCAAGATCTTTGTCATAAATGGGACAAACTTGTTTGGAGGTGAACTTGAAGATAAAGTAAAATACAGAGTGTTTACCTCCCTTAAGCTCCTGTAATAGCAATGCACCAACCACCACAGAGGAAGCATTGCAGGATACCACAAAGGGTTTCGAGGTGTCCACATGGTGGAGCACTGGGGAAGTAAGGAAGACCCCTTTGATAACCTAAAAAGGCCTGCTGGCAATTTAGGGACTATTTGAAGGTAATGTTCTTCCCTGTTAATGGTGAAGAGGCGCTTCCAGCTGGGATAGGCAGATAGAAACTTCTTTAATTAATATTATGTGCTGAGGAAACTCCAAAAATTGTTTTTTTGTTGTTGGGGTAGGCCAAAACCAGATGTACTCCAGCTTTCAGGAGGACAGAATATCCATATTATAAGACCAATTTCCCTGATAAGGCCTTTTCTTTTTGGAAGAGTTTCACTTGGTGGGTTTTATAATGAGACCCACCAAGAGGAGAGTCGCCACCACAGCTTTCAGTCTTTGGTATATTGTTCTAGAATAAAAAATGGATTAATATATCATCAATATATGTAGTAATGCAGTAAACTGAAGCTCTTCAATGCATCATTGATGAGGCGCTGGAAAGTGGCAGGGCATATTTTAACCTTTAGGGCATCACCCTAAAATAGAAGAATTCTCATCTGGATCAGATGGCTGTGAGACACTACTGCCCTCTTGCAATACATACATAATTGAAGACAAAACCATGTAGAGCTTAGAGAATACATGAGACTTGTCAATTGCCTGACTGATTTACTGGTCCAAAGGTAGGGGGTATGGGTCAGGAACCATGATGTTATATATGTGATATAGTTGAAACATGGACGCAGTGACCTATCCAATTTATGAGCAAAGACCACAGGGGAGGCAATGCGGGAAGTCTTCTTTATAATTTAGCCCTTTTCTAACATGTTGTTCAGAAAGACTTCCAGTTCTTTGTCCTCCAACTCGGTTTATGGGTATATTAAACATTTGCTTTGACAAGGTCCACCATAAGCTGGAATGGAAGATTGTACGCAGAGTGAGGAGGAAGTCTCAAAGCTAGAGGCATGTCAAAGGCGTCCTTGCAATGAGCAAGGAAGTATGGAAGTCTGGGAGGAGATCCTTTAAGGGGAGTTCGTAAAGGAGAATTTGATCTCAACAAGGGACCCATGGGAAGTGTATTGTGTAAATAAAAATCCACACTAAGTTTAAAATTTGTTAAGGAGAAGAAAATGTTGCTTAAATTGATTCTAATCTGCTTCCAGTGCTACCAGCTCAATCCCATGATTTTTGGGATTAAGGGGTTGAGACCACTTGTCCTTATATTTTTAAAAAGCCAGGAAACCCAAAGTTTCTGGGTGTTAAATATAAGTTTTTCTTCTTGGTCAGAAAGTCTTGAATCAGTATAAAATCCTTGAGTGGTAAATCCTAGCTATTTTTCATTCCCAAGTAAATAGAGGCAGGTCAATTTTGCTTAAAAATGGCAAAAGAGAGTAAATATTTTTTTGTTTAAAAAAGGATTATATGGGTGATCAGGGAGTTTTTCTCAGTTAATCTCCAAGAGATATAAGCTAAGACTATACTTATTCACCAAGTGGGGACTCTATGGGAAGTTGTTCATTTTATCCAGATGACTCAGTTGCCACATGGACTTGGATAAACCCCAATATTAGGTGGTTTTTTGCGAGTACTATTTGACCACGTTAGTTGGTGATTAACCCTGATATTGAGAGGGCTTATAATTAGTTGGGGATCATCTGTAATAATTGTTTTGGTATTTTATCAGATCAGGCTCATTTATACATCAACTGACTCATGCAAAACTCTGATTTGGGCAGGAATCCCAACAACTACAGGGTATAACAAATCTTGTACAGCCAAAAGATGGTCAAAAAACTCAAAGTCATTAACAAAAAGTATTGGGCACCATATGAGGTAATACTTTGATAGCTCTGATGAGGCGCCTAGTAGGGGTGTGGCTTCCTCAATCAATAATTTAAATGATCGTGATACAAAAGGTATACGAAGTTTCCCACTGCTCCTGTGTCAAGAAGGCCTAACCAGTGATTTTGATAGTGTCATGGTTGGATGACATGATAGTAGGCACTGATGCTAGGGACAAGGCTGGGCGACAGGAGGACCAGAAGATGAAGCTTCAGGCCCTTCTTGACCTGAAGCACACCTTAGGTCAACGCTGGGTGCAAGCCAAGCAAGCCCAGGTTGGTACTAAGGGTGTGCAAAACGCCCAGCCTCTTATTTCAGCTCAGGCTTAAAACGAACGATTTACGTTTTGAATAAGAATGGTTCAATTAGCTTGGTTGGAGAGCAAGGGTTTAAGTCCCACTCCAGCTATGAGATTTTAACTTCTGGTAAAATAAGGCTTCAATCATTTACTCGAGTGAAGGCACTTTCAGTATATTTTACCAAAACGGATGGAAGCATCTGTTTATTGGAATGTCAAGGCTTGGGCGCATTTCCGCAGAACCCAATTTCCCTGATTCATTTTAAATAGGTTTTTGTGATCAACACTCCTTGTTGATCGACTTTCTTAATAAAGACACCCCGTTAATTTACGTTTTTCCAATGGTTCCTTGGGCAACCCTGGTGGTGGACCTCTTCAGGGAGGTCTCCAACCATGTGGGCCACTACCTTATCTCGCAATTTACCAAAATCCCAGGGGCACCTGCGGGCCACCTAGGTCCCCTCCAGATCAAGGCACCCAAAGCCCCTGACATCAAGCCACACTTGATTATGGACGCCCCTCTGGGGTCCACTCAAGCAGTGTTGTTTCTTACTTACCTGATATTTTATGTTGCTATTTATACACTTGCCTGGGGTACCTTTTGCATGGGCACTGCTCGAGGTGCTTGTCTTCCCATTCTTCTAACGGCTAGTTCCCTAGCAATGTGGGTTTGCATCCCACATCACCTTACTGGGAACGAGAGAGTTACAGATACTCTCTTGACAGATAGACTACAAGTAGAATGTAAAGGTAAACAAAGGTAGGTTTGATCTTTTTTATTAGGAATGACTAGGGAGAGAACAGCTGAATTTGTGGCATGACTAATGATGAAGAGTGGCCATTTGGTAGGCGAGGGGCTGTACTGCTCTAGAAAAAGGGTTGTCTCCTTTTCCCCATAAGAATATCTAGCAATTCAAAATTATGCCTCCGTCCCCTTTTAGAGGGGAGGCAGGTCTAGGAATGGAGATGTCAGCATGGAAAACATTGACCTCAGGACAAGCGGACCCAAGAGAGAGGAGGTCATGGGGAGGAGCAAAAAGTGGGGATATCATAGCTTTTGGTTTACTAAAAGAAGAATGTCCTGAGTCCCCATCACAGGTGGGCGTAAGATCGTAAACATGGGGAATGTTTTCCATGTTCACAACCATTAGTGGATGGAAGAGTAGCTTCTAGGTTGAAGCAAGGACAGCTACATCTGGGGAGATTTGTGGAAGGGACCGGCTCTGATAGAGCGGGCCACTGAGAAGGTGATCTACAGGGACCCCATGAGAGGATTTCAGGATAAATGGGAGGCAGAGACTGACTACAGGGTGACCCAAAAATGAATACTACAATCTCTTGTGGGACTGGGACTGAGGGAACTAACACGGCAAAGACTTTGATGAGGGGTTCCAAGTCCACAGCTGCATGGCCCAGAGTGAAGAGACGAAGAAGGCTTAGGGCCTTTACTTATGGGCCTGTATTGCTGAGGTGAACAGTGCAAGCCTTGGAGTGGGGTTCCCCTCCTTGGCTGCAGAGCGTATGACCCCCTCACCCAGTAACGTGCATCTCTAACCAGGGCATTGGTGAGAGCTAAGCTCTGTTGGGCTTTGGTGGGAGCGGAGGTCTTGAACTCTCAGTGGAGAAGCACACCTGGAGCTCCATCAAGGCACCCATGACTTGAAAAACCACCTTGTCAGAGATAACAGGAGAAATCCAAATACCTATTATGTTCACTTCAGGGTTTACACTAATCGTGGGGTTGGCAAGCTAGCTGAATTCCGCTATGGCTTGCTTGCAGGATTGGAAGAGTGAGACTACAGGCCAGTAGGAGAACACCATATCACAGAATGATTGTAGGTTCATAGTAAGTCATATAATATTTCTTCACTGGTGTCATATAGGAGGGTGGAGAGTGCGGAGATGATTGAGCAGTTTATTAAGTCAAGGAAACAGCTGATGAGAATATGACTGGGCTCCAAGTCTGGGTGTGAAGACCCGTTAAAGAGCCTAAAATTGTAGCGTCACAGCGTTCTAAGAAACTTTGAAAAATGGGGCTCTATCATTTAAATTAGGGTATTGAAAGTTCAACGTTGTACTGAAGGCCCCAAGGAAAACCAAATAGCTGTAATGGGGGAAACCACATATCTCATGGGACAACCCTATGGGCAGTGGAGGCAATGAGGATAAAAACTCAATATGGTCTCATGGTTGATTTCCTTTGTGAGGACATCTTGATAACTGGGAGGTATGTTGAGGACTTGGCATCCAGCTGGGATCTCCACATGTTTGGTTACAATTTAATGTTCCAAATGTATGAGGTAGGTCAAACTAGGAAGCATAGGGTTCTGGCGGGAACCTAGCATGGACCCACAAACGTTGACAAGATTCAAGTTCCCACATGGGATTGGGGTGGGAATGAACCAATGATGGAGGTTGTGCATAGTGGTGGGACTAAACTACCTAGAGGGAAAGTGCTCCAGGTCATTGGGTGAACAAGTTCCTTGGTGGGTTGACTATATGGGTATACCTGTCTCACCAGTGATGGGGTGGAGTTGACATTTCATCGTTGCATTAGATATATGGAATGTGACAAACAAGTGGTGGGTCATCAGGAGCATGTTTGGAATAAGCGGATGTGAGTCAGGTGCAGAAGAAGTACCCTACATCCAGGGATTTTTTTTAAAGATCAGTGACGACCCATCAGATGGCTGGGTTAATCAAACAAAGAGCCCGATTGATGATCATTAGGGGAACAATGCTGACAGCAGCATACTTTTCTGGATTAATAGAAGAAATTTTGAATTAATATGGCAAATGGTATCCATGATAGACAGAGTATGGCAATAAAACTTTAATTTAAAAAACATAGAAGAATAGAATGAACTGACAACATCCCCCTAGGGTCTGTTATTTCAAGAGTGGGGTGGAAGATCAGGGAGGGTATCAGCTGGATCAGGCCAAAAGTTCCAAATACAGAATCCAATTGGCTGGAGAGGCAATAAGTCAAAGGTTTATTAAATATTTGCTTATAATTCTAAAAACAATGATGCCCTCCTTCACAGGCTTGAGCCAGTTCAAAACGACTTTCCTGACCTAGCACCAGTTTTTTCATGTCAGATCATCCAAGTGCCCAGTTTAATAGAATCCAATCTGGCAGGTCAGGCTACTTGCTTAAATTTAGAGGCCATTTGACCAAATAATGATAGTGACCCTCGATCAGTTAATTCATAATGGGTGAACCAAACTAGCTTAGCTGACCCATTATAAGTGAATTGGGCTCAAACTTGTTTCCCCCTTTTTTGTGGTTTTAGATAATAAGGCCAGTAGTGGAGTAAGTTCTTGAGTCCTAATGATAACCCTGTCTGCCTAATCTTTCTACATTCCCCTTCTATTATCTCCATCAAGGTAGAAGATAAAGGAGGGGCAGGAAAAAAGATCCTTGGGGTGCCAGGGCAGTAACCCATCCTCAACCACCACATGAGACAGGTTGCTTAGCTGAGATATGGATTTTAATTGGGCCTTGGGACCCTCTTGCGCATGAATGGGTATTGATACATGTTCAAAAAATAGCTGTGCCTCTGGACTTTCACAGGCATGATGAATACATTTGATTCAAAGTGGGACTACCCTTAATTGCCATGGCCTTGATCACAACCTGCCAAATGTCAAACAACTCGTTGCCAGATCACTAGGTATAATTGCTTCACCAAATTTTCATTTCTAAAAACTTGACACTAATTACCTAGTGAGGTTATATCTAAATTTATGTTGGATTGCCCTATTGCGTTAATATCAAAAATCAATCATAAAGGAATTCTTGGGCAATAATGCACTCCTCCCTTTTTAACCATTTAGCTTCAAAAAAACCTAGCATCAACATGAACAGCTGCTAATCTATTTTTTAATACTTTCCTTAATTTTTAAGATAAATCTTTTGATTTTCAACTTATTTTTAAACTAAAAAAATCATGGTACCAATATCCAGCTATGTGCGCTAATTTTGGGATAATTTCTTTTTACTAGTTTTTTATATTAACTTTAACCCAAACTTTGAAAATGGTTGTACCAGCGGTGTTTTAACTGTTGTTATGGTGTAACTCATACTGAGTAGCAGTGCGGTATTAATTATATAAGCAAGTTCCATGAAATGAAGCTGCCACCATATGTGAGTGATGGAACATAAGGAATGCCCTTATACTCTCCAAAACTGAAACTTAATCTTTAGAGTTCTAAGTCATTTTTTAATACTAAAGTTCCTATAAAATTTTTTATAATACATGAGAATCAGCCCCTTTCAGAAAAGACTGAGATTGAGTCATTATGAAATTGAATTGACCCTTGGATGATTTGCTATAGAACTACAGAAACTAATGCCTGAAAACCTTTAAATAGGTCATTATCTCCAAAGATACAAATGGTCAAACTAATAAAGAAATCTATCAAAGGATGCGAAGGGTCTTATAGTGTGAGTTCCGTATTCATGCTACGTGAGCAGGTCAACAGTTGGCTGATTCAAACTCTTGGCTTATTATATAGATAATCTATGCAATAAGCTAAGCTAATATTTTTCAATACTAGATGATCCTAACCTGATGAGGAAATTCATCAATCTTTATTTAATTACATCTTGGCTCTTGAGAACTGGAGTCAAGGGAAAGGGAGGGAGGAGAAGTTGATAAAGGGAAGAAGGTTGGTGTGTCAGAATATTGCTGCATTTGAGACTTAGTGGGGGAGGGCCAGCGACATAGTTGAGACTCTCAATGTCATCTCAAAGTGAACCTATAAGTGGTCAGTCATGTTCTGTAGGGTCCATAATTTCAAGTCAAAAGCTGCCCAAAGGAAGGAATTGTGGATTATCCACAACGCGGTGGCTAGTCAAGAACTCAGAGTGGTCAGTGGCATCTAGGTAGGGTCTTCTCAAAAGAACAGATCTTTAACAGGGTTGCCAGGCCATAGAACATAGATGAGTGCGCGAACCTTGAGCAGAATGCGCTGACCCTTGGGCATTTAAAAAGAAGTGGAGATGGGAGTCAATAGGCTCAAAACAACGAGGGAAGCTGCGGTGTTGAAAGGTAGGGCCAGGATGATCCTTTATCCTGTATGAACAATGGAGTACCCCTATAGGGTGTTAGATACCTTCACAGAAAGTATTAGGTAGTGAACAAACTCTCAGAGCCTCTGGAGGTTTATGCTCGTTGAGGGTGGGAGGATTCAAGGAGGCGCTGCATATTAGAGGTCCATTTAGGGGTTGAGGCGAGATATGACTACCTGTTCATTGTATACTATCACATGGCGATAGGGCCGAGTCCTGGGCCATCTCTTCTGTATGGGAAAGCATGGTATACCCGCACTCCCACTAGTCTCAGGGAAAGGAAGGCTTGATTCCAATATTTGAAAGAGGTGGGTTTTAGGCGATAGCCTGGATTAGTAAGGTATTCCACTAAAGATATCAAAAATGCTCTAGGAAGGCCCAGAGATTTTGAAGAATATTGGCGGAGTGCAGGTGCCCACTGAAGCATATGGGTAGCATCCAAGAATGCAACTAGGGCGATGTAGCTTCAGATAAAAGGAGGAGCATGAGAGCGGTTGTCCAGAAGCCCTAGGCCCTTTCATAGTGGGTGAGGTTATTCTTCAAAATGCTGTGGGTGGGTGGTTTGAGCCTCAGATACAACAGTGGAGAAGAACGTTAAGAAGCGTATAAAACGATCCTAAGAAGGGACAGACATGCGTAAGAAAACAAACTTTAGATAGGAGGAACACATTGGTTATAAGGGCATGACCATGAGGGGTTATATTATGTCTGTTCAGGTGGCACTCCTAGAATTTACCACTCCTAGGATTATGTCATTATTGGCACTGTATGCAACTCCTTGTGGCTGGTCAGGGCTACCAGGTGATGGAAGTTGTCACGCATAGGCTCCATACCAAAATGGTGGGGGTGTTGGACAACCAACATGCCAAAGAAAGACTTGGCTTCCATCAAGGGTGCTCCAAAACCCACAATAGGATCCAAAGTCCACAAGGCATCGCCATTATGATTATATGCAAATAAGAGCCACGTAAGGATAAATGCAGAAATTATTGGTCTGTGAACATTAATCATCCATTAACTATGATGAGCGCTGGTATTATCTTGACCACGCTTTAAGTATGGGGATCAAACTGCCACTGTTGGAAGGAGAAGACTGTTCGCCCATATAAGATTTGCATTTGGGTCATAATCCTGACTCATTTGGATATGCGCCTGATATTGTGCAGTAACAATTGTTATTTCAGGTTCAATCCCAGACAGTTTCATTTTTAGTAGCATCCAACAAATTATTATTCCCCTTTCATCCATGGTTTGGGCGGATTGTATTATGTGATGGGTCAATCCACCCTCCTCAAACATATTTTGGCCCTACTCATGATTCTCTAAAAATGCGCACTTGGTACCAAGAGGTGACAATCCCTTCATTGGGTTTAATCTTAACAGTGTCTCACAAAATAGCGACCACTAGATTATTGTTTTCATTTTCTTTATAATCATTATGAATATATTGAGAGGTTGATCATTTCGCTCATTTTGATACTCTTGATTTTTGTTATTATGAGCAGGAGCATAATATGAAACTTGTATGATAAGACTCCTGAGGGTTTCCGCACTGAGAGATGCGATAGCTTAAATAACAAATTGTGATGGCCATAATCATTATAGATATAAATGATGCGGGCCTTCCATTGGTTGGGGTGGTTCCTTTGAGAAAGCCAGACTAGCTGAAGATATTAATATTTTGAAGTAATCTAGGAAAAATTAAATGTTTATTAAAACTATGACGAAATAACCCAGCACTCTACCATCTCAGAGTAATGGGAAATTATAGTTCATGGGAATTGAGGGGCAGGGACTGTGGAACATCTGACAACAAAACAAGCGAATCTTAGATTGATGTATCCCCCTTAAGGTTGGGACCACATAGTGCTAAAAAGACATGCAACTCTTAAAAACGCTGGGACTTTTGCATCATGGCTCAGCTTGCACATTGTGGGTGCCTCGATTTTCAGTTCTTGTTGCCAGATTGTTTCATTCATCAGGGTTTCAGCATGCTAATATATCTCACAATTTTTCTAACAAAATTTCCTTATTTTTGAGGGATTTTTGCCATATCAATTTCTGAGCTTGCACTCCTGTCAAGACTTTGGTCTGAATCTGACCAATTAAGCTAAAAGATTTGTCACGGATCTATATAATTTTTGAGTTATAGGCTTCAGATTAGTTGAACTAAATGGAAAGATTATCCTCTTCCACTCTTTGAATTGTTGTAAAATTGAGATGAAGAGCCTCAGCAAAATCCCACTGCTTATCAAGGGCGTGCCCTAAATACGCTATTTTTACAACAGAAGGGCTCAGAAAGGTTCCCCTTTCTTCAATTGAAAATGGTGAACCAACTCATCCAATTTTATATGTGCAGTCAGGATCCTAACATTACTCTTTCCTAAAAGGACAGGGTCTACTTCTCCTCTGGAGCCTATACAAGAGAATATTTTTATGCAATATTGGCAGCCTAATGGATGCGATTGTCTTAGTTTCATAGTGGCAGGTGCTGGGGCAGCAGAATTTAGAGCATGGAACCAATTAATTAGATCCTAACAATTGGTACAATTGCAGGATGGAACCAACTGTTGCATGGCGCGTTACCCCTTCCACGGTACTAAGTATTAGATTCCACATTTTATTTTTTGAACCCAAGGTTTCCTCCACCTTAAATTCCGGCATTCCCTCTATTAAAAGGGTTTGATCTCTGCCAGTTTTTTTGCCTTTGATTATTGAAAGCGCTGATGCATAGACATAATTATGAACATTCCAATGTGGGGGCAACTCCACATAAAAGGAATCATTATTAAAATTTTCGCTAATAGGGAATGGTCCTATCCTCTTGCAGTCCAGTTTGTGGAAGAGCACCATTAGGTTTTGATTTTTTGTGCCCAACATCACTAGGTCACCCAATAGATTTTCAAGTGCCGCTATTCAGTTATAGTCAGAAAACCGCTTGGCATCCTGGAAGGCTTTTGTAATTGCCGCTGCAACTACTGGTGTATTTTATGGATGTGTGTTGCAGAGTTATCTGCTGCGGGAATGTTTGTGTGTATTTAGTCCCAATTGTAGATGCAGCTATAGCTTAAGTTGGCATACAGAGGCTGCATTCCAGTAGAGGCGTGAACTGACTTTTTGTATGAGAACTGGGATAAGGATAAGTCTCCAGTCCATATGTCCTAAGTGGCAGAGGCGTATCACTGGAGATTTTGCTCTAGGGACTAGCTAGTTTGCTCATTTTTTCCATTGGACTGGGGGCGATAAGCTGATGATTGGCATGGCTTGATTTGAAATGTCTCACACAGGGCATCCCTGAATTTTGATGTAAACTGAGGTCCTCTATCTTCAATTATCTCTTGTGGTACCTTGATCATGTTGAAAACATAGTCACGAATAATTATTCATGTCTTCCGCCATGTTATAGCTAAGCTTGGGACGAACACCCCATATCAGGTGAATCTCACCATGACTACCAAGATTGCTTTGAACCCTTTTAAAGTGGGTAAACCGACTATATAGTTCACTGATAACGATGCCCATGGTCTTGCTACTTGTTATATTGGATGTAGGAGCCCATTTCTCCCATTTTCTTATCAAGCTCAGGTTAGACAGCATTCCATCCAAGATGGCACATCTCTTGGTAATCCATTTCAGTTTATGTTCTTTTTATCCAGTTGGTAATCTACTTGCCTCCTGAGTTCCCATTGTTAGTGGGTCATGATGTTCCTTTATGACTCAGGGACATAGAATTTTGAGAACCCATATGTGATCCCAGAAGAAAATCACCCTATCCTATCCTGAGTACTAGCTTGAGGTGCTTTAGCCGCCTGTAATTGGTCCCCTAACGCTTTTACTTTAACAATTTTTGATTGTGCGTCCAGTACTGTGTCCAGGAGGGACCCACCATTGCTGATTATTGGTCTTGGCTTGGGAGTTTCCTGTTGCGCAGGCCACATGGTGTTGTAGGGCTCAGGTTTGATCTTTGGGGGGGGTAGGATTGTGGGTGTTGCGGGGATTCTGATGGTAGCAATAATTGCTGGTTCTGATGATGGCTCGGACAGCATTTGTTTGGGGGAAAGAACCATAACTTATTTGACCCCTCACGGTGTCAGCCTCTATTAACAGGCTTCTGCTCAGTATGTATGGCAGTATGTGTGTAGGCCCTTTTATGAACTCATACTTGAAGCTGAAATTGAGCAGGTCACAGAGGGTTTTTTTATTTGTCTGTGCACCAATTTCTGCAGCTTGCAATACTAGATAATTGATTTGTGATCCATGCGCACCATCACCATGTGCTTTTCTCCCTGTAGCAGATACGCCAGTGTATCATCGCCAATGCTACCATAGCCAGCTCTTTATTGTAAATTGCCCACAACCGTTTGGCGCCCATAAAATTCCTAATGAAGTATGACACCAGGTTCACAGTAGTCGTGCTCCTGTAGCAAAACTGCCCCAAGACCGTGCTGGAGGCAATGTAAGCTACAAAAATGGTTTATCTTTAGTGACTTGTCTTAGAACTGACGTTGAGGTGAATATTTCTTGACTGCTTCGAAGGCCCATTAACTTTCTGCTGTCCATATGAATGGCGCATTTTTGCACGTCAGTGGATGGATGGGGGCTAATAGTTTTGAAATTGCAGGTGATAATTTCTTTAAAAAAGGGACGGATCTCAAAAGGCTGCAGAACTGCTTCTAGGTAGTGGACATTTCCCTCATCTATACTGTTTCCAGTTTGAAGTGATCAATAGAGTGCCCATCTTTAAGTACCACATTCCCTGAGAACTGCACCTCATTTTTGAGAAAATTGCATTTTAACATCTTTGCATGCAGGACTACACATTGCAGGCGGCCACTGCTGCCACCAAATCATTATCATGTTGCCCTGGTGTAGTGGGAATGGAATAGGATGTCGTCAATATATGCCACTGTGCATGTAAAGCGGAGGTCGCCTAAAACATCAGTCAATAACCCTCTGGAAAATGGCGGGATCATTTTTCAACCTGAACAGCATGTCCTTAAAATGGTATATGTCATGGCATGTGCAGACAGCTGTAATACACTCTTGGCCCCCTTTATACAGACTAGGCGGAAGGCGTTGACTAGATCCAATTTTAAAAATTATTTTAGACTTAATAATCACTCGGAAAATTATGGCCTCTAGTGGGATAGGATATTGTTCAGTACTGTGGCATTATATAAGTGGTTTATCCACACAAGGTCGCAAAGTTCCATTGTGTTTTTTGGGCGAACACACAGGGGGACAAAACTAGCGTTGTTTTCTTTATTAGCCATCCTTTGCCATCATTCCATTGATCAAAATCTTATTTGCTTGATAATCAATGGCAGTATATGGGTATATTGGGCAACTCATCTTATTGAGATCCACCATTAGGTGTAATTTAATGTTGATCTCAGAGTGAGGTGGCAAATGATTAGCTTCATCAACTTTAAAGATTTCTTTGTATGTTTCCCATATAGATGCCACCATGAGGAGATCTTCTACTAAACTTAAAGTGGAGTATTCCACCGTGGCTTCCAGAGAATTTCCTTTCACCAATATGAGGAGCAGGGGAATTTCTCTGGAAAGTCAGACAATTGCCCTCTTAGTTTTGAGAGAATAGTTTTTTTGGGCGAAAATAGTTCAAAAGGGGGTAATCTCAGACAACTACAAGTCTGATATTGGGATAAGAGCGTTTTGAATAAAAATAACAATAAAAATCGGCCAAAAGAAACTGACCACATCTTAAAGAACCCCTCAAATTGTGGTAATACCTTTATTAATCCATTTCAGGCAAATAGCATGAGTTTAAGCAACAGGGTTACTCCAAATCGTTGGCAGATTTAAAAGCCATTTGGAGGTCCCTCTTCATCTTACAACTAAATTAGCTCAACCTACACCACGGAGACTGGCCTTTTTTATAGGGTTGGAAGGGGTCCAGCAATGTGAAAATATTTTCTCGCTAATGATTGGGTAGATTATATAAAATCTTTGACTCACGGATATATCCTAACTGAAGCTGAATTTCCATTGGCCATTCCATCTAAGCAATGTGAGTCTTTAGAGCTTCAATAGGCTGAAACTTAATATTACCAAATTTGGCTATTTCTAGCCCAATACAACTTTGCATTGATTTTCCCTTAGAAACCTAAATATAGTTTGAATACTAAGAGGCAAGATATAAAGAGGGTTCCTTTTTGATCTCTTTGCTGCAACTAATAAAAGCTTATAGAACAAACTATTACTTTTATTTCAAAGTATTAAATTTTATTATAAGTAAATTGTGGAAATTCGGGTAAATTTAGCAGCAGCAAGCATAAGATAGCAGGATTCCCATAAAGTGGTGCTCACTACAGGGGCTCCTGTACACCACACGTTTTATTATCACTAAAATGGAGGGCGCACCTGCTGGAAGTATTACTAGCTGGGTGAAAAATGGATGGGCAGAAGATGACTGTATGGATAGCCCCCAACTTTATTTCTTGAAGGAGAGAAATTTGAACTAATCCTGATACCAGAGTCTCACCGCCTTACCTGACCTGCAGCTGAAGTAGTGTGAGACTTAACTCAAGGCATATTAATCCTATCAATATTGCTTCATGAGAAAGAAGTTCTTTTGTAGAGGACTACTAAATTTACTTTATAAGACTCAAACCCTTCCTGACGCCTACAGTCAGATTACCAATCTGATCACCTATTACCGCAAATTTTCCCATCCAGCATTGTTCCACATGACACAACTGTTGGCCGTCCATCATGAAGAGCTTCACTGACACCTGGCAAACCATGATGCTTTAATATTGGCTTATGATATTTTTATACAATCTGACCTTTGAACATATTGGAACAGCGTAATATGGTGTGGAGGCAAACCCAAAATTTATTATCCAAGTGCATGAGCGGCTCATAAATGTGGACAAAGGCGTATTAAAGTATGTGGAGGAGGTTATGAAATTTTTAAAATGAGTTAAACGCATCCATCACTAGCACCCACTCTCTACTTGAGAAGTTTGTCAAGTAACTTGAAAAGTATGAGAGCAAAATCACCGCAACCTCTTGGCGCACGCATCTACCCCTCAACCTGGGGATGAACAGCATGTGGCTGTGGTGTAGCAGCTACTGGCCAAAGCCTTATCCCGTGTTGAGGAACTTGAGCGGCGTTTGCTGCAAGAACCTACTAGGGCTACCTCCGCTCAAGAGAATAAGGTTGCTCACATAAAAAGGAGCTATCCCTTAAAGCTTCTTTTTATAAATACCAAAAATTTAGCCCAATGGGTTAGCAAATGTGAAAAAGTAGCTCAATGAGTCAAGAACTCTCTTGAAGGGCCCAACTAGTGGAAAGATGTGCATAGTTGATTGATGCAGGTTGAGCGCAGTTATGAACAGATTAAAAGTGACATACATGTGAAAGGCTCCCACCCACCTGGCGATGAAGGGTGTAAACATACGAAAGAGGAGCTCAAAAAGCGCGTGGAGTGGTGGAAAATGACCAACAAAACTTAAGCTCTATTATGTCATAACTTAATTTTAAATTTAAAGCACTGGAGAGTCTGATTGAAATGGAAACTTAAAAGCTGGGGATAGAAGTCAGACTGGATTTATGTAAATCCGCCTCACAAAAAGCCCATCACCGCCATGAAAACCAGGATTAAAGATATCTAAGGCCAGCTTGATCAGCTCTCCCGATACTTTGATCAGTTAGACCTCCACTTAGAGACCACGAGGACAGATGTTCCTGAAGTTCATACCCTCTCTGGGGGTGACCATTTTTTATTCAACCAACTTTTAATAACAAGTTTATTTTTGGAGAGGGTAGCATTGCTTCGCTTTTATATATCTATGAAGCTACTATGGAAGGGGCGACTGACCGTCAGAAGTTCAAACATATCATCTCTTGTTTGAGTCGCAAGGTCCAGGAGGTGATGATGCCTTATATGGAAGCCCACAACCCCTGGTCCAAAGTTAAGGAGACGCTCAAATATGAATTTGGATCAAAATAAAGCATAGGCATGAAGAAGCAAAATTTCATGCTCATTAGCATAAGAAAAGGAGATTCAGTGGTTGCTTTAATGAAATGGTTCTATATTGAAGCGCAGAAGTTTTATTAACTTTTAAGATGTTAACCTTGGACGTCGTTGTTGCCGCTATCTTGACTGGGTTAGCGCCTTACCCTCCTTTGGTGATGTACATCACTTCAGTCAAAAGCTATTTCTGCAACGTTATTATATAAAATAGGCTCTTCTAGATGTCGTTAATACCACAAACTTAAAGTTTCTCGTGGAGTAGTATCCAGACCCCGCGCTCTGGCCATTGAGGATCAAAAGCCAAGCCCTGAGTCCTAGCTATTAGAGACAAAAATGAGACCTTTCAGATTATGGGCCCTGAAGAGCAAAGCTCAAAATCCAAGAGGTCAGAAATTCCCCGGTGTGCCTACTAAAAAAGTTTAGGAACTATGAGACTGTGTGCCTGGAAAAAGAAAGCTGACATTGAGGAGCAGGGAAAAGAAATGTCGGTGTAGGGATAGGCACTCCTATTGCTGATAAATCTGATTTGACTGACTCACCTACTTCAATTACTTCATTATTTCTTGTTAAAAAACCCCCTGGGGATGAATTAGAAGGGGTTTATGAGGACGTTGGTTACTATATACTAGGAGTACCCTCTGAAGTGGAGGTTCCTGATCGTTTGAATACTGAATGAGCAGATGAGATCACCATACCTGAAGATACGTACCTCAGACAAGTTCTAGGGTTTTCCGCAGTTATTGAAACCACCAGCGATGCTGATCAGCTCCTATCTGGCTTAATTTGCCCACTCTAGCGAGGTCACACCATGAAGTTCATCTTGGAGAGTTACCCCAAGACTTCAAATAAAATAAGCTCCACCTTTCGGTTCAAGGAGGCCTTAGCTCTGTTTCCTAACTTTGGAGGAACACTCACCATGGTGGAGGTGGTCATTCAAAAAGTCTGGGTGATGAACATCCTGGATATTGGCTCCCTGATGAACATAATCTCCTCAAAGTTGATGAAAAAAATCAAGCTGGCGCCTGACTTGTAGTAAAACCAAAATTTTTGAACCGCAGGCCCAAACAACACCTGCGCCATTGGTCATACTCTTCCCTTTCCATTTGAATTGGGAAGATCATCTTATAAGCCCCTGCAGTGGCCTTGAACAATACCCATGATATTCTTATAAGTACCCAATTTATGATCAAAACATTGTAATATTCAACATGAAGCATTATTTCCTCTTGTTACATAATTATGAAGTTTCTTTAATTTTTATCAAATAAAGATCCCAACAAGAACGAATATTCTTGCTGGTTGAGTATCCATTTTTCGCTTTAACCTTACATTATACCAACTCTGGGCGAAATAAAAAAAATTGCTGATACAGTGGATGCTAGGGATGGTTTCCTTTCTATGCCTCAGATGAGGTAGTGATTAAGCTAGGTGAATGATGAGTGGGTGACACAAAGATCACGCTCCAATTTCCACAACACTTCTTGTTGCACCTTGTAAGTATTGAGGGCTCTAGAAGCTTGGAGCCTTTGGTATTGCCTGGCATATTAGACCCAGCATACCAGAGGCCTATTAAACTTCTGTTGGGGAACCTCACCAGCAAGGACTTGTTGTAAGAAAACACCGGGAGATTAGAAAAGGTTTACTAATCCCTGTGGAGGACATTGAACGAATTCACTTCATTGCCTTTACATTGGGTATGGGCTTGCTAACGGATAACCTGTTATGTACATTACCCAACGTCCATATTTTAAGTGATTTGATTCCAGATGAGCTGGAAAAAGTCCATACTTTACTAGAAGGATATAGCGACATATTCTCGAAGTCAGATACTGATTATGGCCTTATGAAGGGCTAAAGCCACTTCATAGATGAGGGTGATGCCCGTCCTATTAGGTACAAACCTTACAGCAAGTCAAAGGTGGAAGAACAGCAGATGAGGACTGAGCTCAAGAAGTTACTAGACGCGGGATTATTAGCTCTTTCACAATTCCCTTTTTTCCCCCCTTTTGCTAATTAAAAAGAAGAACGGAGGTCATTGGGTATTCGTGGACTACCACAAAATAAATAACCTCACAATAAGGATAGCTATCATATTAACTCATTGATAACGCCTGGGCACAACTCCTCAGATCTAACTTCTTCTCCGCAATGGACTTGGCTAGAGGCTATTGGCAAATGGATTTTTATCACCATAACCAGGAGAAATGTGCTCTTATTTGCAGAGAGGGTTTCTTCCAACCCCACTTAATTACCTTAAGAGTTGTGCAACGTCACTGCAGCTTTTTCAGTGCGCCATGAATCACATCTTGCAGGGTTTTGAGTTAAGTTGCATCATTGTCTATCTTGATGACATCACACTGTTCTCCAAGACCTTCCCCGGACATTTTACTCATTTGAAGGAGGTGTTTTTACGCTTATGTGAGTCACATATTAAGTTAAAGCCCTATTTTATAACAATAGTGGTGCACAACCCTTAGGGGGAGCCGCCACGAATCTTTATTTTAAATTAAGCCAAACAAAGGGATTATCATAATTAAAAAAATTCTTAATATGGCACCTTGGCTTATAGCCTAAGAAGTCATACTAGAAGGGAAGAGCCTTTAGGGAAATTTTTATCCAATGTCTGCTTCAATTCTCGGACAATTGTGGACAAAATAGGGGTTGGCGCATCAGCAGCATGGGTCATGAAGAGGTATAGGTGGGTTTTTTTATTAATAAGACCGGCGGTATCCATCACCTCAATGTATTGAGCAAGT
This sequence comes from Massospora cicadina, assembly GCA_022478985.1. Classification (NCBI taxonomy): domain Eukaryota; kingdom Fungi; phylum Entomophthoromycota; class Entomophthoromycetes; order Entomophthorales; family Entomophthoraceae; genus Massospora; species Massospora cicadina. The sequence goes on along the minus strand of JAKSZP010018921.1, from coordinate 25,333 downwards.
TGATGCTCAGAAAAAGTGATTAAAACAGGCACACAAGTTAATGACTTGATGCGCAGTTGGGTTTGGGATAGTTGGGATCAAGTATTATAGTTTTTGCTGCATCAATGCATGCGTGGCTTGCACCAATAGCAAGCTCTTCAATTATATATTTTTCATCTTCATTAAACTCATGAGGAAAATTGAGAATAGTAATACCCTCAATCAGGGGCTCCATTGCCCCATGAAGATGTTGACGGAGGAGAGTGTTGGCAGGGGCAGAAGCTGCTTCCACTGACGATTTATTTATGTTTTATATACAGGATAAACCTTTTTTAGGGCGAAAACAGCTTGGACGCAAATTGGGAGGTTTGACGAAAAATTTCTCCAAGGCAAAATCATGTTTAACATGATAAGTCTGAGCTGCGTCATTAATTCATTAAAGCACTTTAAATGAATTTAAATTGGCCACTACTGGCCCAGCCAACATAATTAGAGGGGTGGCAGAAACTGATTGGATGTTCACTGTTGACCACGGCAGCTCAGCTGAGACCAGTTTAGTCATATAACCATGATTAGATAAATATAATATTATTTTATTGGCTGCCACCTTAGAAATGGCGCTGGAAGTTGCCAAGATTGGGGGTGGGAGGACCAATATCACTAAAAAAATTTGGACACGGTGGCAGCCAGGCTGACGCCAGATGTGGGATTGCAGAAGTGGCTTAAGTGGAAACTTCCAGGAACTTGCGCTTCAGATGATCAAGTTTAAAGCACAAGGGGCAGATGGCGCAGCTGATTTTTATGCATGCCCAAAAAGGGATGATCAGGGGCAGACCTGATTGCAGTGCAGGGGGGGATCATGAGGTGGGTGTCACAATGAAATTGGTGGATAGCTGCAAAGGCGCGAGGCCCTGCTAAATGATATTCCCCATTTGGGGACCACTAATTGAAGCATGTGGTCTGTGCATAGATGGCTAGTCCCCCAGTGATTTTGTGGCAGAGGCGTTCCAGGGAAAGATTGGGGGCAACCAATCAAACTGAACCACAAGAGTGGCGTCAGCCAGGAGCTGCATGCAAATGGTGGGGATTGGTGTCTTTTTATAAATAGTTAGCAGCTTCACTGCTTCCGATGCCTGAGCTTTTAGACACAAAGCCCAAATCGAAATGCCCTTGAAAGGGCAAAATTCAATAAAACTGGCGAGTTTAAAAGCTGCAGTGGTCATCTTGATGATGGCCACACTTGCATATGGGAAAATATTCCCATACTCAAATCAGATGCCAACACGCAGGTTGCTCCAAGGGAACACCGCCTGTGAGCTTGTGAGATGATGGGATAAGTATCAAGGTGGGGCATAAAGCCTGGTGGCATTGGGAGTCTAGCAGAGCCAGCCTGGGTGCGCTTCAGCAGCGGCTGAAGAGTGCCAGAAGGCAGCACACCACCACTCCACACTGGGGCAGTGGCGTCAATTATACCAAAATTTTGCTGGGCTCAATCGAGTGGCTGTTTTTTGTAAAACTAAAAAGTCAAAAATTCAGCTTTATTCAATTTCAAAGTGAAGGAAAGGTTTTAAATTTAAAACCCGCAAAGTGTACCTTCTTCCAAAGAAAATTGGTTACCTTAGACACGCCACTTCTCAAGAGGGAATTCAACCCATACAGGATAAGGTCAAAGTGATTTCAAAAATGCCTCCCCCTAAAAAGTTACGGGATAACCAGGTATTTCTAAGGATGATGGGGTATTATTATCAGTTCATCCCTAAGTTAGCCCAACTCAGTGAGCCCTCATCCGCCTCATGACTAAGAAAACTTCCTTCCATTGGGGTGCTGAACAGAAGGCCGCTTTTAAAACGCTGAAACAACTGCTACAACAAAGTCCTATCCTGATGCACCATGACTATGGTAAATTGTTTACCTTATTTACCAATGTCTCATACTATGCCTTTGAGGACACCTTAGCAACTTTATGAAAACGGTGTAGATCATTCTGTTTTTATTTCAGTAAGATACTGTCAAAGGTAGATCACAACTACAGCATAATAGAGAAGGGGTGCCTTGCCATTTTATTAGCTGATAAGAACTATTGCCCTTTCCTGTATGGGACTACCTTCACTGAGGTTATGTACCATGCTTTGTTGAAATGGGTAAAGAACATGAAGGATTTTATTTGACGGTTAGCTCGCTGGGCTCAAAAGCTCCAACATTATGACATGGAGCCAAACACCATGGTGGAACCTGTCACATGAATGTTGATGGGTTAACTCGGCTGTCAGTCCATCGCCTGAGATAATAGTGAGGAGAAAAGGTTATATGACGTCTTAATGACCCCCCAATGACTTGGAGGATGAGGATGAGCCTGTCCAGAAAATGTTAGACTGGCACTCCCGCAACACCAAAGTTGAGAGTGGAAAATTGTACAAGCAGGTGGTGCAAATTGGCTGTCTTACCTTCGGCCCCCAGAACGTGTATCTGCTATCCTGGAAGCTCACTCCACCCTAAGTCATGGGGAAGCAAAAAAATCCATGAGTGGATTAGGGATTGGTACCATTGGGAAAGAATTATGGAAACTAAAGTTGAAATTTGGAAGGCCTGCTTCACTTGTAAGAAACAGTATAGTTCTAAGACTAGATACCAATATCAACCAACTACCCCCCAACAACCTTTACATACCATCAGCCTAAACATAGTAGGTCCCCTCCTGCAGACTGCAAGTGGAAATCGATATATCCTAGTTAACATTAACCATTTCACGGAGTGGGTGGAAGCTGTAGCTCTCCCTGCTCAAACGGCTAAGACACAGCCACGTCTTTACATCAAAAAATTTTCACTTGTCATGGCTGTCCCCAAGTACTACTCTGCGACAATGGTAAGAACATCACCTCCAGAGTAGTCAAAACCCTAACTGCCTCCTTAGGAGACCAATAACCCTTCTCAGCTCCATATGATCCCCTTACAAATGAGGCTGTGGAGAGAGCAAATGGAACCTTAATCTCCATCCTATGAAAAATGGCATCTTCTGATCTACTTCACTTGGATCAATTCCTACCCAGTGCTCTTATGACCTACCTGATTTTATCACCAGATCCTGAGAATGTCCCCATTTTATGTCTTGTATAAGCGTGAACCAGGAATAACTGCCCTTTTAGCTAAAATGTTTTTCTCCTCTAGAGTCGAGGAACTTGAGAAAGCCATGAGAAGATTGGCTTAGCGCATAATCCAGCTCCAATCTAAGGCTATGACCAATCTAGCTAAAATGGCAACTAAAGAGGGGCAGGATGTCAAGAGCTCTGGACCCCTACCTGACTTCCCTGTTCTGACCTGGGTCTGTATTATCATAACCACATCACTACCAGAAGTGTTAATCTTGGGTTAATCTGGGAAGGACCTTTTTTCATCACCTCCAATAGAGATGCTGAGTATTCTATTAAATCCTTGGCTAGGGGGATTGTTGTAATTACAAAATATCTGGATGATAAGCTGGGAGTCGCTAGGGAAGATTGTAAAGAATTTGCCAAAAATGACATTAGTTACAATTATTTATGTGTCTCAAGATGAGATGATATTGGGATATAATGAGTTATTATTGGATCGCCTCTAATTAAGGTGATAAGGCAATAAGGTAATGCTGACATTTGACAAATACAAATTAAATATCCTACAATTAGGGCGATAGAAAGCTAAAGAATAATAAGCCAAAATCAAGGAGAATCGGTGAAATAGAATAGTCCAAGATATGAAAGTGGCATTGTCCGTAACTGCTATATAAGCTAAATGTACGATTGAGAGGAGGAGGATTTTTGGAGATATTTCAGGAGAGTGAGCGGACTAGGAAGGATCCGCTCAGATCATCGTATTACAATAAAAGAAGTGTTTCCAGGGAAATTGCTCCCTTTTTTATATTTATTGTTTTAAATGTGTACCAAGGGACCAACGATCTTCATATCATCATTCTAATTTTCACAGTGGGTTGAACCTGTGAAAAAACCCTTATGGCATATCTTAATCAATTCCGCCTATTTGCCAATAGGGCTTATTATCAACCAGGTACATGGCCGCTTCCTAAGGCCCTATTCTCCACCCAACATTCTCAAGGGGGTGATGATATATAATCGCCCTCTCATCTTTGAGAGAAGAATGTTGTCATGATTCTTCTATGACTGGATAATAATTGTGGGACAGCTACGGCAGATCAGTAAGAATCCACCAAAAATGATATCAGTTATAATTATTTGAGTGCCTTGAAATGAAACAATATTGGGATATAATGGGTTATTATTGGATTGACTTTATAGAAGGCGATAAGTGATAAGGTGATACTAACATTTGATGAATATTTTGTAAACTACCTACAATTAGGGTGATAGAAGATTAGAGAATAACAAGCCAAATTTGAGGAGAATTGATGGAATAGAATAGCCCAAGCTATGAGAGCAGTATCGCCTGAAACTGCTGTATATAAGCGAGATGGGCAATTGAGAGAAAAAGGTGGTTAATAGTAGAGAGAGCGGGACAGCAAAAGATTGCTGTAATTATTAAAATAAATAAAGAGTTGTTTGGGCAATTGCTCCTATTTTAGTATATTTTAAGTGTGTCTAAAGGACTGACGATCCCCACATCATCTGTCTGTTGCTCAATGGGTTTGACCTGTACAAACAATATGGCAGATTTTAATGGTAATGTCCAACTTTGTAATAGTGGTGCTCACTAAAGGGGGCCCATTGATCAACCACCAACTACTCCGAGACTCCAGTAGCCAACCATGCCTTACACAGCTTGTGTTGTTGGTGAATCTTCACAGAACACTGCACCAGCCAGATATGAGGAACTCAAACTTACCTAGACGTGGTGCTCAAAAACCAAGATGAACTTCTTCAAGAATGAAACGCTGTCATGCACCATCTTGATAGCACGTTTAGCCAGGTTCAAATCTTGGTACAACAAAACAAAGAACTCGCCAACCAATCGAATGATACCACCAAATGACTGCAGTGCGCAGAGTGAAGACTGACTAATACTTCTCGATCTTCTCGCTGGAATAAGGATGACCATCAAGAGGGGGCATCATATGAGGAAGATTATGACGCTGGTCAAAGCTACTACACCCAGGATGGCAGTACCAGATACAAATATGAGTCAGAACACCACTTGACTCAATTAATGGCAGTACCGCCCAAGGCAGAAGGACATGCTACCCCTGAATCGGCAGACATCCCAACTTCTGCTAACCTAGCTTCTCATCTGGAAACTTCTTTCTGATCTTAACCCATTCCTCAGTATGGGCAAAAACCCCGTGAACAAGATGAGGAGGTTAATATCAAAAAACTATTTCTTTTTGATTAAAAACGGAAACATTCATGGGTTCAACAAATATTTTGAGTTTGCAGTGGAAGGTGCATCTGATAGACAAAATTCCAAGTTGTTGACATCCGCCTTGGATGTCAGGAGTGCTGATCAGGTCACTTGTTACCTCCCAAGTAGCTCTCTCACCTATAAGGATGTGAAAGATACCATACTCCACCTGTTTGGGGATACCTCAAAGATGTCACAGCGTAAAGCAGAATTCTTAACAATTAAATTCCGCTGAAATGAGACTCTCTTGGAGTTCGCTGATTGATTTACAATGGAAGCCCATGTACTGATTGGGGCATGTACTTAGCGGAAGCCAATTGTGCATTGCCATGACCTCTGCGGTGAAGTCATATTGGAAGCTTCACAATGTCAATTTCACCACTTCTAGATGATGACATACCTTTGCTCAAAATTGTATAGTTTTTGTGTCATGTATCCCCTAACTTTCCGCCATTAAATATGGAATGGAAGACTACCACCACTACTGCACCCTTTTATTCAGGAAAAACTTTCGTAGGACCCCAGCTCCATTTGGAAATCCTCATCCATTGTATAACTCTGCGCCTTGTCCTTGGCCGAATTATGCTCAACAGTTTGATCAGCATCAATCAGCTGGTCATGATAACCTTCAGCAACCCAACTATCGACCAGGACTTAGCTATGCTGACTTTCAACAATCATCTTACTGAACTAGGGCTTGTTACACTGAACAATCCCAAACTTTCTGATCTGGACCCTCTTATGATAATCAAGGATGTGGCTCTTATGGGGTTAACTGCTATGAATGCGGCCACCCTGGTCATCTGGCAAAATTCCGCCATAACCACTGTGTGAACTACATACACCAAGACCAATAATATCAGGGAAAAAATGGAGCGGAGTAGAGACAGAACCCTCTACCTCCGCGATTCTAACCCAAAACGTCACTGAATCAATAGTAGTATACCCTGCGGAAGTCCCTCAGTATGATGATGGAATTTTCTACCAGCAGCCAGTTGGAGGAGTGAACGTAGTGACGTGAGCTCAAGCCAAGGAGTTGGCGGAAGAAAAGCCCCAAAACAAACAAAGCCGTATGCCTGTCAAATGCTTGATCAAGCTTCCTTGGACAAACTTGATTCTGCCACAGATGCACCAACTATAAAAGGAGTAAACGTCGCCCTTCCAGTAGATGCCATTGTCAAAAAATACGCACAAGTCGGAGAGGGGATAACGAGTTTTCTTAAAAAAAAAGAGCCTGTAAATGTTCACATATTAAACAGTCAATATTCTTCTTATTCTGAGTGTACATAATGTAATATTTTTGTAGCAAAAAAAGGATTTGCGCTATAATAGATACTGATGCTCCAGTCAACATAGTTTCAATTTAAATTGATATCAAAGTTGACGTTGAAACCTAATGTGGACCATCAAATGGTGTATGGAACTGCTGGAGCAGAAAGCACCATCTCTAAGAGAACTTACAGTGCGCTACCTCTGCGCATTGGATACATTGTCATTGTAGCCTCAGCGATTGTGCTGCAAAATGAAAACTATGACATGTTAATCAGAGACGCTTTCCTGTGCCATTTAGGGGCTGTTGTTAATATGACGGAGGAGACCCTCACAATTCTGGGTCAGCGGATCCCAATTTACTTCACCACTAGCGGAGTACCAAAGGATCCGGTGCATATGAGCCATATCAACCTTTCTTATAGTGATGGGGTGATGCCAGTTCACTAGCATTGACTAAAGCACAAGACTCAGCCCCTTCCACAGCAGATATAAATATATCAAGAAATACCTTTCCTGCGGCAGGGCCCATATCTATTCATTCTGGCCATCAAGTCTTAGTGAACACTGAGATAGAGGTGGAAGTGCCTAGTGGGCTATATGGGGAAGTTATTGGGATCTATCATCAAATGCGGTTTGAGTCGCATGTGGCTCCAGGGATTATACTTCTGGGACATGGAGATTAAGGTTTTGTTATCTCCTCCAGAATGAACCAATGCAAATCCGCAGACACCAAGTTGTAGCGTATTTACATTTGATTCCAATAGATGAGTTCCATCAGGTTCACGATTTTGGGTTGTTGGACAGATTTAGTCTACCAGTTGAGGCACTGACCGGCGTACTAATGGTGGTACTGCAAAGTAATCTAATATGGCTATCAGAAGAACAAAAGACCAAGAAATAGCTTTATTTTAGAAGTATAAGGGTATTTTGCTGTCAACAATCATGATTTAGGGTGTGCTCAGGGGTGGTCCATTGAGTAGACACACTAGATCATCCCCCTATAAGGTCTCAGCTGATCCACCAATTGAGGGCAGCGGAAGACATTGTCACTGATGATATTGACACATTTCTAGAGCATGGGATGTTTGAACCATCCAAAAGCCTATTGACTTCGCCCGTACTAAAAGTAAAAAAGAAGGATGGCACCAACCATGTAGTATTATACTACTGGAAGCTCAACACTATTACAAAAAAGGACTCATAACCTTTGCCTTGAATTGACAATGATTTGGATCAGTTAGATTGAGCCCTTTATTTTTCTGCAATGGACTTGATATTGGGTTACTAAAAATTGAGTTGCCTGTGGTGGAACAAGAAAATTGCGCTGTGATCACCTCCAAAGGCCTTTTTCAACCAATGCGGATGCCTCAAGGGGTGTGCAATGCCCCAGCCACATTTCAGCGAGCCATGGATACTATTCTTGGTGATCTGAAACTGTCATGCGCCCTTGTATATCTCAATGATATTAATGTTTTCTCAAACCTTTTTGGAGCATCTCAATCATTTAGAAGCAGTATTCCACCGGCTAGCTGAGGCGAATTTTAATTTTAAACCTCAAAAATGTAACTTCTTCAAAGATCAGCTGGAATAACTGGGGTTTGTGGTAGCCTCTAAGGGCTGAAACCACAGCCGGCTAAGGTGGAGGCCATCAGCAAATTGACTACTCCTAATAGGAAACGTGTTACAAAGGTATTTTTTGGAATGGTCAGTTACTACTAACGCTTTATCCCTAATTATAGCTGTATAGGGGCCGCTATTTGAGTTGTTAAAAAAGGACGCTGTGTTTGAATGGATGGAATTTTGTCAATCCGTTTTCAATACACTTTGTATGGCGTTGATCAGCGCATTGGTGCTACAATATCCAAACTTTAATTGGGAGTTTATTGTTCAGATAAATGCGTCCCTTTACGCTGTTGGGGCAGTACTTTCTCATAAAGATGATGAGGGAGAAGTACATCCTGTAGCGTATTGTAGCCAAAGTCTGAACTGTCATGAGCGAAATTATACTGTGACCAAGCGGGAGTGCATAGCAGTTATCTACGTGTATAAGCAATTCAGAGTCTATCTACATGGGGTAAAGTTTAAAGTTGTAACAGATCACACGTCATTACGCTGGTTGCAGAACCTCAAAGAACCTGAAGGACGGTTAGCTCAATGGGCTCTTAAATTGCAGGCTTACAACTTCAAGGTTCACCATTGGCCAGGAGTAAAGAATCATAAGCTGACTGTTTATCTCGATTGCTGACTGTTGCCATGATGGCAGACCTCAGTGATGTGATGTACAATAAAATGCTCAGTGGAAAATATGATGATTAACCGCCTCAACTGATCAAAGTGTTAAACAAGATGCGAATGAATACCTTCCAATGGAATAAGGACTATACTAGTGGATGGGTGATTCCATGGTGAATTTTCCGCGACCTTCATTATGAATGGGAATTATTATGAGCGCTCAAAGAGCAGTTGGACATGATGGGGTGCACAAGAAAATGGAGTTGTTGCTCTCTCAGTATTATTGGGAAAGTATGAGCTTTATTGTGCTCAAAACTATTTCCTGTTGCCATCAGTGCCAAGTGGAAAGCCATTCCGCCGCAAGACTTCATACCAGGTAGTGAAACTACATCTTACTTGGCAACGGTTTCCCTAGATGTCATTAGTCCCTTGCCAACAGTAGCTAAAGGGTGTAAGTACATTCTTGTGGCTATTGACCACTTGACCTGGTGGGTCGAAGTGAGAGTAATATGAGATTTGGGGGCAGTTACAGTGGCCAAGTTTATTATGAAATGCATTATTCAGCGACATGGATGCCCTCAGTTCATTCTCACTGATAATGGAACCAAATTACCTCAAACATCCTCCCCAAACTGGATGAGCTTATGGGGATCCGCAGGGTTCTGACGACCCCATACCACCCCAAATCTAATGGAATGGTCAAACGGGTGAATAGGACTCTGGTGAACACACTACAAAAATTAGTAACAGATCGCCCTTCCGATTGGATCTCTCTCCTTTCCACTTCCATGTTCGCCTATAACATTAGTTACCATTACACCACAGGGAAGAGTCCCTTCCAACTATTATATGGCCAACACTCGGCCCTTCTGGCGTTACTTTATTTTTGTGTAAAAAACACCAGAAAAATGGAACCCCACTGCTATTTAACTAACTTTGAAAACATTCTGATCAAACTCCAAACTGAAGCATATTCCTTCAGCATAGCCAAGAAGATCAGGAATCAGGCCACCAATCAGTTACATAATAGAGGGCTGGTGGCATTCAAGGAAGGCAATATGGTTCTCTTCCATGGACAACATGGATTCGTGTGGAAACACATGCTGGCCAGTATTTGGATTGGTACGTTTAATGTTATAGAGAAAACTGGGGTCAACACATATACCATCAAGGATCCTACAAGTGGTTGGAACATTAACCAAGTACATGCAAAGTTCTTCCGACCATACAAACAATAGGAGCCTTATCATCCAGTCAAGGAGGGGTAATGTCGTGATTCCAATATGACTGGATGATAATAGTGGACAGCTAGGGCGGATAGGTAAGAATATGATGAAAATGATATCAGTTATGGTTATTTGAGTGCCTTGAGACAAGGCGATATTAGATATAATGGTTTATAATTAGATTGCCTCTATAGAAGGCGATAAGGCAATAAGGCAATGGTGACATTCAACAAATACAAAGTAAATCGCCTACAATTAGGGTGATAGAAGATTAGAGAATAACAAGCCAAATTTGAGGAGAATTGGTGGAATAGAATAGCCCATGCTATGAAGCAGTTTCGCCTGAAACTGCTGTATATAAGCGAGATGGGCAATTGAGAGAAAGAGGTGGTTAATAGTAGAGAGAGCGGGACAGCAAAAGATCGCTGTAATTATTAAAATAAATAAGGAGTTGACTGGGGCAATTGCTCCTATTTTAGTATATTTTAAGTGTGTCTAAAGGACTGACGATCCCCACATCATCTGTCTGTTGCTCAGTAGGCTTGACCTGTATGAACAATACAGCGGATCCTAATGAAACTATCCAATTTTATAACAGATGCTTTGAGCGAAAATAGGCCAAAAGGGAGTATTGTCATACAATAACAATTCTAATATTGGAATAAGAGCGTTTTGAATAAAAATAACAATAATATAGGCCAAAAGACTCTGGGAAATTCTTGGTGGAACCCCTCAAATCATGGTCATACCTTTATTAATACTTCTCAGGCACATAGCATGAGTTTGGGTAACAGGGTTACTCCAATTTAATTGGCAGAATTAAAGGAGCCATTTGGAGGTCCCTCTCCATCTTACAACTAAATTAGTACAACCTACACCACGGAGACTGGCTTTTTTTATAGGGTTGGAAGGGGTCCAGCAATGTGAAAATATTTCTCTCCCAATGATTGGGTAAATTATATAAAATCGTTGACTCACGGATATATCCTACCTGAAGCTGAATTTCCATTGTCCATTCCGTCTAAGCAATGTGAGTCTTGAGAGCTTTGATAGGATGAAACTTAATATTCCCTAATTTGGCTTTTCCTAGCTAATCCAAACTTTGCATTTATTTCCTTCAAACCTTAATATTTTAAATAATAAAGCGGCAAGAATCAAGAGGGTTCATCTTTGATCTCTTTGCCACAACTAATAGACTAATAAAGATCAAATATCTATTTTTATTCCTTAAGTATTATTTTTAGATATTATTTTGCGGAAATCCATCTGAATTAGCACCAGCAAACATAAGTGAGCTGGATTCCCTTAAGAGTGATAGCATGTTGAGAAAGCAAGCATATTTACTTCAAAAATGATTGTAAACACCTGTCAGAGCCACCGTCCTATCCCCAGGATTATGGGGTAGAGTAAGTCCAGAATTCATAAGAAATGGACAAGGAACTGGTGTCCATGGACTAAAAAGTGTAGCAGCTAGCATAAAAGCTGGGGTATCATTGGTACCTTTGAGGCCCCCAAGATGGGCGTCCCCATGGTAAATGCCAAGTCTAATGCCTGCGCCATTTTGGGATCAATAAAGTTTCCTGATGTTCCCATGCCAACTAGTGCAATTTCACTGCCTTATAGACCCACTGTAATATCCACGTTTAACAAGAAATAAGCATGTATGAATATATTGAAGTTGTTCAAAGCGCATACTCCCATACCAGTGGTTTCAATAGTGGAATAGTCCAGTGTTTGGTTGAGAAAATGGAGAGGCATTGCTAACACCTAAGCATATGATAATGAGCCAATGTGGGGTCTGATGGATCCATCAGTTGATTTACATGGCTAAGGTCCTCAATTTTGGGATTAAGCTGATAATCCTCCTCACATTTTATTGTTTCCATCTGGTAGGGGAAAGCGTGGTGGCCTCTGGATCCACTGGTATGAATAAGGTGCCTGGGGCTCTGTCTTATACATCACAGACCAAGCTCATGAGTCAATGTCTATGTTTTTACTAAATTACTAAAATCCCCAGGGCCTCCCGCTGTGGGTTGAATGATGTATGAGGAATGAGGGTGAATTGGTCATGTTGTGTAATATTGATGCAGTGTGCCTCTTCTCCACTAACTATCAAGGGGATTTATGGAATAAGGGCTAATACCTACAGCATACTAGAGGGGACATCTTGACTATCCATATTACTAAACTGGTTCCAGGTACATTGGTATCACTGGACCTTGTTCCATATCCTATTCATTGCCCAATTTTCCAGCATTGTCAAATATTATGAATACCCCTTTCTTGGGGGTAGACAGGGTCAGTTTAGTGTATCAGACGTGCAGCTTTAGGGTTTTTGATTTTTTGGTAAACTGATTCTAGGGCAGGCCTCAATCTTCTGGGCTAGTTTATATTCCCCTCCAGGGTTTTGTGTCCATTATACCATGTCATATACAATCTCACTCCTTGGTTGAGAGAAGTTCAGATTCGGCAATGGCAATGTATGCTGGTAGTTGGAGGGACTCCTCAGGTTGATGGGAATCATTTTATGGTCCTCCAAATTTCTGACCAATCTCCGATCTTGAAATAATTTAAACAGGGGTTGCAGCCTCAATGCCAGAGTAGCCACTATATACAAAACAATCATAGATAGTGAGGCTGTGAATCCTCCAAATATGAATTTTGGTACAATTGGCGCGAGCCTAGATTTTGGCCTCGTCACAAAGGCATCCAATAGGGCCAAAGATTGTTGGTCCTCAGAAGCCTCGGTGGTTCCACTTAAAGCTTTTCACAATTTGAGTTCTGCCAGAACTCCCAGAACCTGGAGTTATACTTCGTTTGAGGGGCATGATATAGGCCATATAGCCATTATGTTTCACGCTTGAGCACTTGAGGGGAGTATTGGTTGCACTGCTCAGACAAGAAGTACTTGTATGATGGCCTTGATCAACGCCACCCATGACCACTGGTCAGGAGGGCGTGAATAAGCCCATATAAGCTCTGTTTAGCTGTTGAATAGCCAAAATATAGAAGATCCTGAGCCAATGTCATGACAAATATGTTAATTGGTTGGTTTATTATGTTAAACAACTGACGTGACAAGAAAAGACTTTTATCATGGGGTACTCCAATACCCACAATATAACTTAAAGTCCACAAAAAATTGCGTTGTGATGATATGTTAATAAGAACCAAGTGGGATAAATGCATAAAGTATTGATCTGTGAACATCATTCCCACTCTAACCACTAAGCTGAGCGCTGTTAGTAATCTTGACCACGCTTTGAGTATGTGGATTAAACTACAAATGTTGGTAGGAAGGTACTGTTCCATCCATCTGTGAAATGCGTTCAGATTGCACTCCTAACTCATTTAATACAAGCTCATTAATGTGAAGTAATGATTGGTTCATCAGGTTCAGTCCCACAATTTCACTTTAAATAGCATCAGCCAAATCTGGCATTCTCAATTCCTCCATGACAGGGCGAATTTAATTGAGTGGAGAGTCAAAATCGCCCTCCTTGGTTTAATTTTGGGCTGTACTCATAATTCTTTTGCACATGCAATTGCTACTGAGGGGTAACAATTGCTTCTTCAAGTTTATACCAATAGTGTTTCTCGTTTAGTGACCACTGAATTATTGTTTTTGTTTCTTTTAAATTCATGACAGATTAATTAAGAGTTAATTCACTCCACTCATTTTAAGGCTCTCAATAATCGTTCTTCTGAGCAGAAGCATTTTGTGAACTCGTAGGTTATAACTCCTGAGGGTTTCTGCACTGAGAGAGGCAATAGCTGAAATAACGAATGTGACGTCCAGATCATTACAGATACAAATGAGTATGGGCCCTCCATTGGTTTGGGAAGGTTTTTTTGGATAGCCAGACTAATTGAAAATTTATTAATTTTAAATTAATCTTGGTGAAATTATAATATAATTAGGGATATGACGGAATAACCCAGAATTTTAACATCTGTAGATCATTGGGTTTTTATAGTTAAAGGGACTTAAGGGCGAAGAGTATGGAATATATCTTACAACAGGACGCGCGAATCTTCTTAAACGTGGGACTTTTGCATCATGGCTCAGCTTGCACATTGCAGATGCCTCAATTTGCAGTTACTGTTACCGTATTTAATTGCTTTCATCAGGGTTCTAGTTGCAATAGTATCTCTTAATTAGGCTAACAAATTTTTCTTATCCTTGGAGGGATCTTTGTTGGATTGATTTATGGGCTGACGCACTTGTCAGAACTTCAGTCTCAATCTACCCAATTGAGCTTGGATTTTCGTGACAGATTTTTCTAATTTTTTGTGAAATAGGATTCATCCTTATCAAACTTTGTGGCGCAATTACCCCCTTCCTATCTTTGCTTGTTGTAAAATCAAGATGAGGTGCCTTGGTGAGCTAGTTAGGGTAAGCTGGGGCCTCCGCATGGTGCAACTGGGGAAAACCTGTGGAAACTTGGGTGAGTAGCTAACACTAGAGCCCAAAGAGGCACGTTGGTCAGGTCCTGTAGTGGCCTGAAAGAAGAGCAGGATGGTAGTGATGACTATGCCGACCTGTTCTTGCAGGTGTCTACCACTCCATGAGGGGAGAATACAGTCAGGAAGGAGGGTACGAGTTGGGCATGGTGCCTGTTAAATGGCCTCCCCATGAGCTGAGTTTGAATGGGTGCAGACCCCAGGACAATGGAGGGGCAATATTGGTTGGCTGCGCTTCAGTACACCTGCCTACAAACTATGCTGTGGTTTGCTAAGTTAGCCTAAAGCTCAGCTATCTGCCAGTTTAGTTGGCATGAGCCATCTGGTAGAAAAACGGATCATGCAAGAAATTGATAGAAGATCAAAAAGGACCTCAATGCTTCCTGGAAAAGAGGGGCCAGAGAGCATACCTATTCTAAAAAGGCAGGTGACAAAGTGAAAGGCTTTGGCTTCTCCTTCCTCAAGGGCCTAAAATCTTGGGGTCATTGGGTCTTGACCCCTGCAAGTGGGATGAGAGGCATATTGCCTTTCCTGGCTGGTGCAGACGAGCTTCCCAGTACTTAAACAGGGCGAGCAATGTAAGTTTAGGGGGTAGCGTGGGCTACTCCCGATTGTGGTTAAGCCCACATTTTTGAGTGGTGCTTAGATTTTCACAGACCTAGTGTGGTGGGGGCAGTACCCCAGGCCCTCATCCCACAATAGTTGCCTGCATTAGGAGCCTCTCAGGGCTTTTAAAACTTAAATATGAGGGGCCTAGGCAGAAACCCATAACTCACCAAGAGTGTGCCCAAAACCTGCTATCTTTTTCTAATGGAAGGGCTTGGGAGCACTCCCCCTTCTTCAGGTTGAAAGTGGCGATCTGACCGATCCAATTTTATGAGTGCTTCAGGGATCCTTAAAGGGGTACTGTGGGTGAGCCAACCTGTATAAAACATTGTTTTGGAGGTGTTGGCCTTGGCGTTGGACGTCTTGCTGGACCTTTCAAGAATCACAGCAGAAAGTATGGCCTTAAAGAAACTAAAGCGAAAGCATTGTCATCCACAAAATCCATAATGCCGGTTGGCCTTAACTGGTACTATAAGAAATATCAGATTCTCCTGCAAAGAGGCTAATAGGGAAACAAGTGTAATAATGAAAAGGTTAAGTCTCAGAGGAACACCTTAGCGGAGACCCTGCCCAACAATGACTACAGTAGTAAACTCTGTTAGTTCAAGAATCCCAGAATGAAATTGGTCATAGAGCGTGGAGATCCAACGTCTTTTTCTAAAAGAAGGTAAAGCGGGCTAAGGAAGTATATATGCACTGCCAGGCAACACTAAAATAAGCATTAATCATATTCAGAAGAGTCACAAAGACATTTGCCCTGCATGAGTTAGTAGTAAAAGTCGCGTGGAGGTCGATATAGTTATCCCATAGCTTCCTTCCTGGAACAAACCCATGTTGGGGGAGTTCAGGCGTGTAGACACCCATGCTGTTGTGCGGTTGGCCATAGCCTTGTGAATAACTTGTTATCCGCGTTAATCAAGGATATAAGGCGCCAGTTCTCCAGGTTTTCCTGGTATGACTTCTTATGAATGAAGGTTGAGATTAAACCCCTAGAATCATGTTTGATTTCTCCTTAGCCAAAAGTGAGGCGAACAGGGCACAAAGAATTTTGCTGTCACCAAAGGTTCTTGAAGATATACTAAAAAGCTATGCCATTAGGGCCCAGGGCTTTAAGCCGCGGAGATTTAAGGAGGATATTCATAACCTCCTGACAGGGGATAAAAACAAAAAAGCTTCGTCAGCTTGTGGGTCAGTGGAAGGCTCTGGAGTACGTCATAAAAAGACTTGGTTATCTGACAGGTCAACCTGGTCAGCATGAAAAAAGTTTTAGTAGAAGTAATGCAGTTCCTGTGTGATGGTTTTTTTGTCCGTTGAGGCGGTGGTGCCAATCTTCAGTGCTGTGGATTTTGGGCGTTGTAAATCTGACTTATTTACTCCTGAAAGAAGAATCAGGTAAGGTGTTACCACCGGGCATAATAATGGGAAGATGTGATGTTGGCTGCCTGCGCTTCCTGCAGCGCAAATTCTGAGAGAAAGGCTATTTGAGCGGCTTACCTGTCATTCAGCCAATTGAAGGAGTTTAAAGGTTTGCAGTTACATCACAGGTGCCTGATTCCAACTTCAGCTTTCTTGGCTCTGGCTCGAGCCACAGTTATCTGTGCTTTGGCACAGGCGTAAGTCATCTGGCGAATTCCAGCCTTGGTTGCTGCCCAACTCTTGCTGAGGCTGCTCAAGTAGGGTGGCGGGGGAAAAGGTTGCTCATATGGTTCAGGAAAACTTCTTCATAACAAATTGAACGTTTAGAAGAGCCAGGTAAAAGTTTGGCCAAAACCTGCGCAATGGTCTTATTGTGGTGATAAGTGAAAAAGTGAGCGATCTGTGATCACCTAGATGATTGTCTGTGCCATTGGAGATGAGACACGGCTAACAAGAAGGAAGCCTATTAGTGCCAAGTATATGTGCGATGATGACTGAATATACCTCCATTGTAAATAGAACCTGGTCATACAAATAAGGTAAAACGCAGAGGGTGGCAGAAAATCTGTGTATCATTAGTGCAAAGGGGTTAATGAAGTCTAATAGATCCAGAGCATTCATTTGTTGCAGGAGGGTAAGAGTCACAAACGCGCCTTATGGTAGAGTTGAAATCTCACACTAGGATAGTATCATGCAGGAGACCGAGTGGACTAACTTCTCCAGAAGTCGGTTCTGGTTAGTCCCAGCTTGAGGAAGGTATATACTGGCGACAAAAAAGAGAATTAAGGTGATACGAGCTTGGCCAATATAATATGCCCATCTAGATGCTGTGTGAAGGTGTGAGGTTTTATCCAAGACTCAGAAATATAAGGCGGCATGTTCTGTCCAGAAGGATTTCATATAAAATAATCATTACATGAATTGTGTTCATTGGGGTAAACATAAGGCTCCTGGACAGCAGCATTGTCAATCCGCGCTCACCTGAAGCTGCATAGAAGTAGGGTTCTCCACTTATAATCCCTCAAACCATTTGAGTTTATGGATTTCAGGGTCAGGGTACCTCCGTGGCGATTCATAGCTGCTCCCCTCTGCTTCCTTGGAGGTTGAAAGTGCTTAAAACTGCAGCTGGAAGGCGACTAGTTTTGAGTAACTTAGCTTGACTATTCTTTTCAATAAGCCTAGTGGAGCGCTAATGTGGTTGAAAGGTGGCTTGAGGAGGGGAGCTGAGGATTATGAGAACCAGTCAAGGTTGCTTCCCCTGATAGAATTTTGGAAAGGTCCTGAGGGTGCTTAATGGTGAACTTGCAGTATCCTCATTGGACGAGTCTGAGTCCATACCTTCATCCTTTAACACTGCGAAGTAGCTTTGAAATATGTGAGTGTGGGGGAGTAGAAATCTTTGAATTATTGCGTTTTTTCACATGTTTTAGATTGCAAGTCATTTTTGATGGTCTGAGCTTCATTGTAAAGCTCCTGTTTGGTGCAAGAGAGTGCTAGTGGAAATTGTTGGGGGGTGCCTTGAAGCGCTGGGTTGGCTGGTTGATGATGGCCCCTTGTGGGGGATTACTTACGCTTGGCAGGAGAGGGTATTGACTCTAAAAGAATAGAGGGTGTTTTCACTGGGAGAGGGGCTTGGGTTCCAAGAATTAACCTAATGTTAAACTGCATTATCAAATGGACAACTAAGGGCTTCAGGGGTAAGATCCTGAACTGGAACCCATTGCGTGGGTTATGGAAATGCTGCTACTGCTACATGGAGTCGTTTTTGTCCGGATTTAGGCCCTAAATGGTGGCTGAGAGGACTAGTGTTCGAGCCATGTAGCCATTATACAGGTGTCCAAGGGATTTGCACATGACTAAAGAGGTCGCGCTGGTCAGGGTTAACAAAGAAGATCTCTAGGCATGTTCTTTTACTGAAATATGAGTAGTTACTTATATATTACGTTCCTTGCAAGGAGAGGGGATAAATGATGCACTTGCCAGATGGGCACTTTGAGAGGGAACATAGTAAGAGGGGACACTAAATTCTGCTGAGTATATAACCAAATTCTATCAAACCATGATGTAGCGCCAGCTTAAGTGATTCAGTATTGTTAGTTGTGGGGTGGTTAAAACGTAATCTATGAGATTTCTCCAGGTGATAACATGTGAGGGGGATACTGAGAGATCCACATGGAATAACAACCTGAAGGGTGGCAGCTTGATCATCATGTGCAGCTTTTAGATAAACCCAAATCAACTTAGTGTCCTTTCACTGAGTTCATGAATAGTGGTGCTATTGGGAATGTATCTGAAATTGCTGCAAAGTATGAGCAATAAGCCTATGTGTAGTATTTAACAAGCTATTCTTATAGTAAAGGCAAATGGCATGGGAGAGAGTTGAGCGGTATAGAGCTTTTTGCGCTCTAGTTCCTGCCCATTTCTTTATTACATCTGCAATAATTGCCGCTAAATGGGGATCAGCTTTAGGTATCATTAACGCAAAGGTGATTGCTAAGACCCAGCAGCCCCTTGGTGCTCTTATGCTTGCTTTGAGCTAAACCTCAGGTAAAATTTGAGTAGGTGGTGAGGTGAAGTTTGTATGGGTATATGTTTGCTAGCGCAAAAGTGTTTACTGGTGCTGCCTGCCACTGGGAGGGAGTTGCTTGAGAATCGCCAATTTTGGTTTAAATTTATGATTAAAGATACCTTTTGCCATTTGGGGGGAGGGAACTAATTCATCACATCCAATTTTTACTTCCAAAAGTGAAATGCTTGTTGATCTTTGATCTTTATAGACTCCAATTGGGAGGTGATTAGTATTTGTGTTACTTATTAATTGCTGTTTTCAAGGGGTGTCTGTAACTATCCCATTCACAGAGAGGTCATGTGTGGTGCACCGCTCCACCATCAGGGGAACTAGTCATAATTAAGATGGTAATTAAGGCACATCTGAGGATACCATAATAGGGGGGCTAAGAGCAAGGTAGAAAAGGCATGATAAAGTATCAACAACTAATAAACCACAATACATGGTTTGACCCTAAAGAAGAGTCCCTAAACAAGTTAAAATCTGTGCAGAAGGTCTTGTGTGTCTCGATCTAAGGGGACTAGGCCTTCCCAACAAGTGCATTATATTAATATATTTTTATGTGGAAGAAGATCAACTTTTTTGGAGACCTCCTTAAGGAGGTTCAAGCACAGGTTTGCTCAAGGAACCATTTTTGAAAAACGTAAATATATAAGGGATTATTAAATGAAATTTGATTAATGAGGAAGGTTGGCCTCAAGGAAACATTTCTAAAAATTGGGGGGATTGTATATAGAGGTCCAACCTCTTCCTCTAGATCTGGAAAAAGTCCCTTTTAGGAAAAAGAAGGAACTTAATGACACTGTAAAGCCCTTGGCTCAACTGGGGGACTTGGGTCATGTAGTGGATGAACTTTGGGTCACTGCATTGGCACCAAAAAAAACCCCTCAGTTCCCCATTTGGCTGCTTCTTTTTTGGTTGAAAGGATAAGAGATCTGTAAAGAGGTAATACAATCCAGAAGCCTTCAACAGCAGCTTCCCCTCCTACTTAGCCCCACTCAGCCATCTTTTACGTCCATGGAAAAAGAAAAGGCTTTAAAACTCAGTAAATGGCTCCTGAGTCAGAAAACCTGGTCTAGGACACAAAATACAAAATTCCAGGCCTCGGAAGCCAAACTGAGTTGTAAAATTGCTTTCAGGAAATTTTAATTTTTTAAAAAATCCATCAAAAAACCCTGGCAGAACCCAATTCAGCCGCCCCTTCAATCAGAGAAAATCCGCTTGTTTGGATTAGTGAGGGTCCCTCCCTGGTGGATCCAACGATTACATTTCCAGAGCTTTTGCAACCTTTGCATAAGCCAGATGATGAAGCCCTAAACCCAGGCTGAGTACCCATGAGTATGTCAGTTACCACTGCCCAGTAATAAATGTACCCATGGCCCCCTTTTTCCCACTTCACATATATAAGGCAACTGCCTCTGTAAGGAGCAGTTTTTGGTCCATTCTTACCTTTTAAGTTTAATAAAACTGCTCCCCCCAAACCAACTCCATAAGCTCCACCACTTTCTCCACAATACTTTTACTTAACCTAGCAAAGTATGCAGCGATCTGCGTCCTAGGGCTGATGGTTGTCAGATGGGCCCTCCAAGCCATCAATTTGGTGGCCCACCAAACAGTGATTGTAATTCAAGAATTTGCCACAAGCCTATGATGTCAATCTGCCATTTCAGAAAAGTTCTCTGATATGATGAACTCTTTTCAATGTCCTGTTTACCATTTGGCACATGGTGGACCAGCTTCAGGTCTGCCTCCCTCTTTTTGAAATAATCCGAGAATTCAACCTAATCTGCCTCGCACTCTGCTAGTGGTTTGGTGCAATTTGGGCAGAGTGAGGCTGTCTCCACTAATCATGTTTCTCCATTCAGAAGTGAGGACTCACCATCCACCCTACCACGAGGTGGGAACCAGGCAATAAACCATCTGGGCCATTCCACCAAGTGCCAATCCAGCCCAGATTAATAAAAAATTGATCCATTACGCTGGCGATGTACCCAACCTCTCTATCCAACCCAAAACCTCTCAGTGGACACAAGACAAGGCCTAAGGCCTCCCAATAGTTGGAGCAATTTGATTTGATTCACAAAGCTGATCATAATTTCAAAAATTTTTAAATTTAAATGATTTTCAGAATTTTTACTATGATAAGTCACTCCAAAATGGTTTTGAAAATGAAGCCAAAGGTCAACAACTGCAAACTCAGAAGGATTGGTCATCCTCCTTGCCTCTCTCACCATTGGGGATGCCCCAGAAAGACCTGCGGTTGCCCCATTGCAGCCATTTGGTTTGTTATGGGGCCTTTGGTATGTTTAATAACTTCTATTTTCCTCACCAGAATAATAGGGGATCCCTCCTACAACTGTTTAAAACTGCTATGCCCTTGGCATTCTGGGCTTTCCACTGGGTTGTTACACACCCATATTGGAAGCCCAGCTTTACTTTAATAATCTGATTCCATGACAGAAATTGTCAAATGGTGGAAGTGGTGCTAAGCCTCAGCGCACCAATAGACTCACGCTTACATTTCCCAAGGTACTATATCTCTAGATTGACCAAACTCAAGTTATTGATTCTAGCATGGCTTACCAAATTTAGACATTTCAAAGATAGAATGGTTTTAGTACCACGTTTGCTGAGCAACAGAATTGAACCATCACCGTTAGTAATATATCAAGTGTTATTTAATGCCCTTGCTGTAGCACAGGGCTGAGCATCAAGCACATCCCTTAGTCCAACCTGGGCTTATTTGGCCTAAACCCAATGCTGGTCTGGGGTATGTTTGAGGTCAGGAAGGCCTGTAAAATTCAACTTTTTGGCCTCCTGATGACCAGCTTTATCTTTAAAGTTGGTTCCCTCAATCATGTCATCAGTCCATGACAGTTTTGCAGCAACCCCCATTTTACATTTTATGTATCAATCATGTTGCTCAATTACCTCACCCTTTCAAGTAATGTCACCTGGAGTGACTCAAGTACTTTCAGCTTCCTTTCTAAGCTGAGTTGATCCTTATATCCATTCATTGGTGACCCCATGGATATCCATGGCTTGATATCATAGGGTCAACACATTTCTATTTAATTGATAAATAAGTCCACCCAGTCATTGCAAAGGCTGCACACCAAGGTTGTTGTTGTCATCAACAGCCTTATAAACCCCCTGAAACTGCTTTAAGCTGATGATTTAGGTCCTATAATGCCTTAACATTTCTCTAATTTTGATTACTTCCATAATTAGGGCTTGGTAGCAAAAATAGTCAATTGCGAATGTTGTACTGTGGATTGAGATACTCTGCGAGATATTAGCATCTGGGATAGACTATCAGATTTTTTAATACCGATGATGGCTCTGAGATAAAAAATTTTATATGTTGCTGAAGCAGTTGACCCTGATTATGTTAACAAGAATATAGGGCTATACTAGATGAAATCATTTGTGCTAAAGAGCTGTAATCCAAAAGTTAACGATTATCCAATCTTTCTCAGCTGCTCTGAGGTAAACTTATAGTCTCAAAGTTTTCAAATCTAGAGGAAATCTGACCTATAATGTTCTTTAGTGCCATTTAGTGAAGTAGGAGGATTAACAGAAAATTATGAGTTGTTAATTTTCACCATCTCACCATTCCTGAGTTAGGTCTAAAGTGAGGTTTTGATTATTATTTTTTTCTACTACAAGCAACATGTAGTGAGCATCAATTGTTTAGTGAGAGTGACTTATCAACGCTATGTGCATAGATCAGCAGTTGGCCAGTTTAACTTCTCAGCTAAATGTATAGAAGATCTATGCATAAAGTTAAACTAATCTTTGGTATTAAAATCTACACAAAAGTTCTTCACAATCTCTTTCCAAGCTCTTGGTATAAAAGATATACACCTTAGGGGCTAATTTTTTTTTCATACAAAAATAGGGAGTAAGAAGTTTATTAGTATAAAATTAATGCTAAATTAAAATACCAAGTAAAATAAGGGTTATGATTGTGATAAGAGAATACCATGTGTGAGAGTGGAAGCAGATTCAGGATTTTAGGAGGTGATGGTAAAGTCCAGGTTCAGAGTTGGAGTAGATCAGAAATCATCATTAAATGGTGGGCTAAAATAAAATGATGGTAATGCAGTTAAGTGGTTTTGATTATATGCCATTAGGAAGCCAATAGAAGATAAGGTATAATAGGTAAAATAAGGTGTTCACAGGGCGACTCGATGAGTTTAGCACTGAATATAGCCTCAAGCTTATATTTTAAATGATATAAAAAAGTTTAGACATTCTTCCCTATCTTATCACCCAGTTGAGTATTAATGGGGCGATTTATCCAAAAATTTCGTTCAGTTATAAATGTGACTTTATTAGAGGAGATCTCCATCACATAATGAAGTAGATTAATGACGATTTATGGATTTAGGCCCAATAAAATTAATAGATAAACGAAGTATAAACAATAAAACATAATTTGGATTTTTAAAGTTGAGGCTTTACCAAAATAGAGCAATTAAAACAGGTCCTACTCTTTCATGAACTATAACCTAAGACTCCATCAAACACTAGGTAAGTTCTTGCCAATCCTAGAGACTTATTATCAATGAGGTATTACTCTCTAAGAAATTATGTATCGTCTTCTTTAAGTAAATAAGGTAACTATACTCTACCTTATTGGGTTTAAATTATTGATAAAGTGCAATCCCTAGAGAAAAATATAACTATTCAGAAGTCCACTGACGCTAATATGAGAAATAATCTTTTAGCCTTCAAAAGGCTGGCAGTACTTTCAGAAATCCCAGACTGCTGCTTCTTTACAAGCTACCTTTCAAAACTAATAGTGAAGACGTACTTTCCCAAAGTTTAATAATTTTAGCGGAGACAAAATCCCAAAGGGAGAAAAATGAGTATGTTAAGATGGGTAAAATCCAACTAACAAAAAGTACCTGTTTAGAACTTGAGATATACAATTTATAGCACCAACGACCTTTAACCTTCTGGCCCCTGATGATGCAACCTATCAGAACGTCTAAGTCAAAGTAGCTCATTATTATGAGATCTTTAATTTATGGAGGTCTATAACCTGAAAGATAAACAAACCTAAATCATTCCACCCTGGTTGCACTTAAACTTATGCACTTATAAACGATAGCCACTCTCCCAAGCACAGCAGTAAGGATTGCCCAAACTGAGTCACACCTCCGCTTATTTGCTACCCTTCTCTCTACCACCAGTTGCATTTTTAGGACTTCACCATATGGATATTAAAGACAATTGAGCCTCACACAGCAGCTTCATCTCTGAATCCTTAAATTATATAAGTCTACCTCCAACTTTGGCCAGGAAAACTATGAGGTTATCATGGATAATTGAAGAGTAATCAATGAGCTGCAGATACTATTCATTAATTTCAGTAATGGGGTTTATAATTTAACAGAACTGATTAGACAGTTCCTTCAAAGGCTAAATGATTATTAGATAAATTATGCAGCAGGATTCCTAGTAGAATGATTTGTTACTAAGATGTACTTTGGCAATAATTTAAACCAGTTATGGTAGAGTAAAGCGTAATTACTTATTTAAGTGACCAATTATATTCTTCAGATTGATGTACTCTCAATGAGGGTATTAATTTTTTTGAATGACAAGATCCTTTTCAATTCTTGAGAGAGAATTAAACTTAGTTTGAGACTGGATGGTATCCTTAGTAATCATTTATATAGTTCTAGAATTTAATATAACCTTTGTACTCTATAGACAATTAATAGATCATTAATTCATCAGACATTAGTTTCCATCGATTTTAATCATATCATCTAAAGATAAGTTCATGTCTGAACTGAATTAAACTCAAATTTTCCCATCAGTACCCCCCTCAAGATATTGCCAAGGGAAACGTAGCTCTAAAAAATTTCTGTGGACTCAATTAATGACAGTTACAGTCTTGATAGAGGCAATACAATATTCATGGCCATATTGGTATATCACTTGTTAAATGCCAGAAGAAGATACTTTAAATTTATGAATGTTCCTCCAGGTTAGTGATGGTAGAATAGCACTAAATCCACAATTGATACCCAAGCATGAGGGATTTCTTACCATTATCTCGGTCAATTTCTTTTCTTATAGTAGTTTCTATGGATTTGGATACCAAAGCCTGAAATCTGAATTTCTCCTCTGACAGTATATTCATGGATAAATAAGTGGTATTGGGGGTTGTTGGAATTTTTGCCCATATTTTCTCAGCCTGCTAGAT
>JAKSZP010018920.1:0-62269 GCA_022478985.1 Massospora cicadina | reverse complement strand
TTTATTCTGGTTAGCCATGTCTCATTTACAAATTGCCGACAATCATCTAAGTTATCACATATCACTTACTGTTGTCCTTACCATCACAATCAAATTATCACACAGGTTCTGGCCAAGGGTTGCACCAGATCTTCTAAACAATCCCTTTGTTGGGAAAAATAAATGGTCTCAAGCATACAGTATAACCTCTCCTCTCCACCTATTCACCTGAGAAACTTCTGCATGAGCTGGGAAGCAACCAAGTCGGGAATTAACCAGGCGGCTTATGTCAGTGCCAAAGCCCAGACGACGGCGCTTGTGCCAGAGTCAAGAAGGCTGAAACTAAATTAGACACCTGGAACGAAATTACAAACCATCTTCATCTCCCAGTTAGCTGGATGACTGGAGCCGCTCAAGAAGTCCTTCACTCGGAATTGGCACTACAGGAAGAGTGGGCAGCCAACTTCACATCTTCTAGCCTTTATGCCCAGTGGAAACGCCCTACCCGCTTTTTCTTTCATAAGAAAAAAGCCAGCTCAACAGCGCAGGAAATTAGAGCACTGAATATTGGCATCATCACTTCAATGAGAAAAGAAGCCATAACACAGGAACTGCCACGATTACTCAAATTTTTCTATGCTGACCAGGTTGACCTATCAGATATCCAAGGCTTATTACGGCGCACTCCAGAGCCTTCCACTGACCCACAGTGTTGGATTTTAGGATCTATCTAGGCTCTCTGGTGCTAATGAGGCCTAAACTCCAACAAATGGGGGAAGGTATCCACGGAAGATAATTAAAAATACTTTAAAATTTATTTGAGGTAAGCTGACCAGGGGATGGACATTACTGTTGCAAAATAATGACCAAAAACACAAACCAAAAGCCATAAATGAGTGGCGAGAAACCAAAGCAAAAAGAAAAATTAACTAACCAGGTGTAGCAGTTGTGAACCGCTTATCCCACCATGGCGGAGGGGGAGGGGGAGGGGGTATCAGAATGATTATCGATTTCTTCTTCATGAATGAAGAGATGGATTAAAGCTGAGAGCAAAGGGGTTGGGGTATCTGCGGGATGTGGGTCAAGGAAAATAGAAAAGAGTTAAGTTGTTTGGTAACAATCTGAGCCTGGAGCATAGCCTCCAGGAATTCAACAACATGGTGTTCAGCTTGTATATGTGCATCAGGAAGCTAGCAAAATTTTGTGATATTGGCTCTGGTGATGTGTGTGGAGGGGGAAAATTCTGCCAGTGTAACAACTTGCTTGATAGCAGAGGTGGCAGTTTCCCTTAACCGTTCAATTTCCACTTCTGCAACCTCTGGGAAATTGGTAGGGAAATTGGTTATATGTAGCCCTTCATTAAATTGAGTGACAGATAGCGCCGTGGCTTCACAAAATGGCGGCTATCAGGAGAGGCCACAGCGGCCTTGGCAAGTTGATGGTCACTCAATAATGGGGTAGCGGTGGGTTTGTAGACATATTTCTTGGGTGGGAATGGGGCATCGAAATCTGAAGGTAGATATGGTTCCAAATTAATTGGAAAGTCAGGAGGTGGTACAATTTCCCCAGATTCAGTTAATTCATCCAATATAAGTCCCAGGGAATTTTGGTTGTGCATGATTGATTCGGAGGGACATGGTTTTGGTTGGGTAAGTTTTGGGGCGTTAAATTGGTTGGATTGAATATGGGTCCAAACCTGCTCCTGATTGGGTATATTGTGAGAAATTGAGCTGGCTTGGGCTTTGGGTGCAAAGGTTTTGTTGATTTTTGAGCGTTCAGCTGGAGGGGTGGGGCAGCCAAAATCCCCACTCAATTGCTGTTTGTGCGGCCTCATGCGTGGGCTTGGCGGATTCCGCTTGTTTTGAACTGTAACTACAGTTTTTTTTGGAATGATCCAACTCATGATAGAGGGGGAAAATGGTGCGGCCGTTGTCATTATGAGCCCAAAGGAAGTGATCTGGTCTAGATGGGATATGGGCACGTGGTAGGATGTGCTGGGCTATGGTTGGCTGGTGGGGGTAATGGTGGCCATTTCCCGTGGTGCCACTAACCGCTCAGCTCCACTTGGGACCAGGAAGTGGAGGATGGGGTTTGTAGCATATTTGGATAGCCCCATCATCAATTCATCATAGAGTGTTTGATGGGGAAGGTGCGAAGAAAGGTTTGAAAAGGTCACCACCATTGTGGTGTCACTGGGGAGGCGTGTATGGGTTGTGGTAACAGGTGTGTTTTTATATATTAAGGGCGTAGCTGTTGCAGCAGCTGCGTCCTGTTCAGTAGGAAAACCAATATCAAAATAGCCCATATAAGGGTGGAAGTCAATAAATCCTGCTGGTGAAAACGTGGACGTTGCCAGCTCAATTATTGCTTTGTCAGCATATGGGAAGAGATTCCCATATTTGACTCAGAGGCAAAAGCAAATATTGGATCGGGGTAGGACAAGTGGGTGGGGGAAGATTGGGTGGACTCGCGCTAAGTGTAATAATAAGTCCCTTGGAAGGACAAATCAGCCCGATGCATTAGGCAGACTGGATGAGCTGGTTCACACGTGTTTGCCTGCTGGGCGGAAAATGCTAACAGGTGGAGCTCTGCTGCCCCACACTGGGGCAGCATGTGCTGATCCGCTGACATAAATGGAAAACAGATATAGCGTAGGTGGTGATGGAAAAATAATAAAAATCTTTTTAAAAAATTCGCTCAAAAGTAATGTCAAGTGGAAAGAAAAGCTTAAAATAAAAAAATAAACTTAAAAATTATAAAGTTGAGGTTTTTGAGATGTTAATTGAATTCCGTGGGGAATAAGAGTAAAACGTACCCTCTTGATAATGGATCATTTAGTTTTTAAGTGTATCAAGGGTCGAAGGAAATGCAAAGATAGTTTTGGAATAGCTTGACTTGTCTGAATTAGATAATATGAAGAAAAAGCCTATCAAAGCTCAGACAATTCGCTTCACTTTGGCTGACTGATGGATAGGGAGCTATTATTGGGCAATATGTACCTGTGGGGTAATGCTTAATAAATTTCAGCCTATCTTATTAGATAAAGATATTTCACCTTGGGGGACCTATGCCACGCCTATAAAAGGGTAGGTCCCCACTTAGGTATTTGAAGGCAATTGGATGTGGCCGGGGGAGAAACCATTAATGGACTCCCCAAGTTCTCTCTCATGGTTGGTGCAATCAATTGCCTGACTTTGTGCTAATTTCCCGTTTGATATTCATAGTAGTGTTACCCCAATTTGCGGGGTTCCAACAAGGTTTGGCTAGGGTCTTTTGGCTAATAGAATCATTAGTATCATCAAAATCACCCTTATCATCGCAAACTCATAATTTTCTGACATTTCCCTATGTTGTCCCATTTCAACCCACAATATTCTTCTCTTGGAGCATGAGGGCAAATGTCCGACATTACCCCCCTTTAAGAATGTTGGGGGGAGAATAGGGCCGTAGGAAGCGGTTATGTACCCAATTTATGGTATACTGGTAGCTAACGATTTTTAGAATACTTATCACCTCTCTTGTAGGTGACAGTGAAGGGACCCTCCAAAATGAATCCAAGCTTGCTACTCTAGGGTGTAAAGCGATTATGGTAATAAAGGACTAAGTCAGACACTTTTAAGGAAGGTAGGGGGCCCAAAACTCATTTTTCGCTTGTCCCTCTTTTGTAACCGTTTTAGCTAAGTTTGTCATAGCCTCAGATTAAAGCTGAATGATACACTGAGCCAATCTTCTCATAGCTTTATCAGGTTCCTCAACTTGAGAGGAGAAAACCTCTTTATCTAAAAGGGCGGTTATCCCTGGTTCCCGCCCAAACAAAACATGGAATGGGGACATTTTCAGGATCTGGTGATAACTAATCTGGTATACCATAAGAGCACTGGGTAGTAATGGATCCCAGTGAAGTGTATCAGAGGAGGCCATTTTACGTAGGATAGAAACCAATGTTCCATTTGCTCTCTCCACAGTTCCATTGGTAGAGGGATTATATGGGTCTGAGAATAGTTGTTGGATCCCCATAGACATAGCCAGGATCTTGACTACTCTGGAAGTGATGTTCTTACCATTATCACAGAGTAGTACTTGAGGACAACCATGGTGAGTGAAAATATTTTTATGTAAGAATGTTGCGGTGGCCTTGGCCATTTGTGCAGGGAGGCCACGGCTTCAGAATACTTAGTAAAGTGGTCAATACCTACTAGGTTAAATTTATTCCCATTGGTAGTCTGTGGGAGGGGACCTACTACATCTAGGCTGATAGTGTGGAACGATTGTTAAGGGAAGTTAGTTGATACTGGTATTTAGTAATGAAACTGAATTGCTTCTTACACATGAGGCAAGCATCCAAGACTTCAACAATAACTTCCATGATTCCTTCCCAATAGTACCACTCCCTAATAAAATCATAGGTCTTCTTTAATCCCCATGACCTAGGGTAGAGGGAGCCTCCATAATAACAGGTACACGTTCAGAAGGCCGTAGATAAGGCAACCACTTTGCCCTACCTGCTTATACAACTTCCCATTCTCCACTTTGGTGTTGCGGGAGTGTCAGGCTAACATCTTCTGGAAAGGATCATCCTCTTCCACCAGTCATCGGGGGGCATTAAGAGATCATGTAACATCTCTGCTTCACTATTATCCAAATGCAAAATGAGCAGACGAGGTAACCCATCTTCATTCATGTGACAGATTCCAGCACGGTGTTCAATCTTCATGTCATAGATCTGGAGCTTTAAAGCCCATCGTGCTTTCCGCCCAGCAGGATCCTTCATATTTTGTAACCAATTTAAGAAGCGTGGTCGTTAACCACAGTGAAGGTAGTGCCATACAAGAAAGGATGGTAATATTTTATGGATAAAAAATCAGTAAGTCACTCCTTCTTGGTGACGCTGTAGTTGCACTCCGCCTTTGATAGCAACTACTGAAAAAGGATAAATGATGATCCACACCATTTTAATCCAGTTGGGCTAAGATGGCCCCAATGGCGTAATCCAAGGAAACGTAAACAAGATAAAAAGTTTATTATAATCTGGGGGCCATAGGATAGGTCGTTGTTGTAACAGTTTCTTCAGCATTTTAAAATAAGATGCTTGTTCTGTACCCCAATAAAAAGGGGTGTTTTTATGCCTTTAGCCGAATGAGAGTCTCACTAATCTGAGCAAACTTGGGGATGAACTGATGGTAATACCCCATCATACCCAGAAATACCTGAATTTCCCAAAGGTATGTAGTTGCAGGTTGTTTAGAGATAGCTTTGACCTTATCTTGTAAAGGTTGAATCCCTTCTTGGGTGATAGCATGTCCAAAAAATATATCTTTTTTGGAAGAATGAGCATTTTGACGGTTTCAACTTTACGTTGGAAGCACGCAGGCGTTAGAAGACTTCTTTTAAATGAGCGAGATGAACATTGAACGTTTCTGAAAAGATGGTGATGTCATCATGATAGACGATCACACAGCTTAGCTTGAGGTCCCGCAGAATATGATTCATTGCCCTTTGGATGGATGCTGGCGCATTGCACAGCACCTGGGGTAGGCTGGAATAAGCCTTCACTGTAAATGAGAGCATATTTCTCCTAATCTTGGGGAGAACTCCATTTGCCAATATCCGCTGGCCAATTCCATGGCTGAGAAGTATTTTGAACTGGAGATTTGAACAAGGGCATCATCTATGCGGGGGATAGAATAGCTGTCTTTTTTAGTGAGGTTATTTAATTTACGGTAGTCCATCACTAACCAATGACCTCCATTCTTCTTTTTGATCAGCAAGAGAGGAGACTTCCAAGGGCTTTGGGATGGTACTAATAGCCCAGCGTCTTTTAACTGCTTGAGTTCAATCCTCATTTGCTGCTCTTCAGCCTTTGACTTATGGTAAGTTTAGATCAAATAGGTTGGGCATCACCAACATCAATGTTGTCGCTCCACCCCTATATGCCTATAATCTGTGTCAGTCTGGGAGAAAATATCACTATAAGTATCCAATATAGAATAAACTTGCTTAAGCTCATCCAAGGATTAGGTCATTTGAGATGTGGACGTTAAGCAGAGTACACACCATCTGGTCAGCTGGTAAAACCATATCCAACATCGACCCAGTAAAGTGGACACTATTAATTTCATCAAGGGGAATGAGTAGAACTTTCTTTATCTCTTGATGTTTTTTGACAATGATGGGTTTATTGGTAATGTTCCCCAATAAGATATTAATGGGACATTGATAGGCGGGGTCTAATATACCCGGAAACACCTGAGGTTCAAAAGAGCTTACTCCATCAATGCAAGTGATGTGCAGCAGACAGGCTCATGGGATCTGTAGAGTAATGTTGGTAGCGACCACTCGTTGTTCACCAGCCTTGATTACTGTTTCCTCTGAGGCATAAAAGGGAATGCCCTCTGAAGCATTCACTGATTCAGGCAACATTTATGTGTTGCATCCAGAGGTCATGTAAAATAGCGGTAAAGCAGAAGACAGGTATTCAACTAAACAGAAGTATTCTTTTAAATGTGGTTCTTCATTGGTGAAGAATAGAGGCACTTCATAACCGAGTAGGAGAGGTAACCCTGTTTCATGTTGATTACACCATCATACTAAATCATAAACTGTGTGTTAATAAGCATATCATAAGCGTTATTATCTAAGGCCATAGTGGGAGCTGACAATATGAGCTTTCTAATCCGAATAGGTAAGGAGGAGTAGGCTCCAATAGCATGGGTGTTGTTGGGACCCGCAGATCCAAACTCTTGCGTACATTAAAGATCAAAAGCCAGTTTAATCTTCTTGATCAGCTTGGAAGAGAGAAAGTTCACGGGAGATCCAGTATCCAAGATAGCCCTAACCCAGACTTTTTGAATAACAACATCTACCTTAATTATGGTCCTGCTGAAGTTAGGGGGAAGAGCTAATACTTCTTAAGTCGGAGTGTAGAGGCAAGCTTTTTAGTAGTCTCAGGATAGTTATTTTTAATGGACTCTAAGGTGAGAACATGATAGATTGTTCAGATCAGAAAAGCAATAACCTGGTCAGCATCAGTAGAGGTATCAATAACCTCAGGGCACCCCAGAACTTGATTAAGGTAGGTTTCTTGAGGGATCAGGGCTTTATCTACTCCTTCAGGGTTCTGCCAATCTGGTATAGCTACTTCAACAGGGGCTCCTAGAACATGGTAGCCAAAGTCCTCATAACCCTTTCAGACTCGTCATCCAAAGGGTTGTCCACTACATTGGGTGAACGCTAGTAGAGCAGTCAGAGGTGTAAGTCATAAAATTACTAGCTGAGGGCCCATCCGTAGCAATGATCACTGGAGGAGTAGGCGGCTTAGCTTGAGCAGCCTTCTCGTTGAGCCCATGGTTGTTGGAAGCAACTGTCACCAAAGTGAGAGGTTTAGGTCTCCTCATAGCTACAGGTTTTAAATTTAGTGTTGGTTGGAGGAGATAGCATCGTATAGGTGGATGCTTTAACTTCGTAAGCTTTATGTTGGTCAGTGTCTGTAAGCCATGGGGAAACAGTTGGTTTATTATTAGCGACATGTTCCTTTACCCCATTGTTGGTGGGGTGAATGTCACTCAGAGAAAGGAGTTTAAACTTAGATAAGGCTTTTTAACCACTTGGAGAGGCTTTTTAGATGACACAAGCTGATCGTTGTGGAAAGGTGAGGGCTGGGAGCGTTGCCCCATTGACAATGATGCACACTGATTTACAGGTTTGAGAACCTCGGGCTGGCTGGGCGAAGGAAGATCAGGTGTGAGAGGCGCCACCAGTGCTGGGCTCAGAGTAGTAATCCGCATAGGAGCCAACATAGCCTCTTCCGTTGGGGCTTCAGTTGTGCAATCTCAATAGTCCAAACCTGGAGACTCATCACAGCTTCTTTGGGTATTACACAGGTATACAAATCAGCAACATCTAACAAGGCCTCTTTTATGTCATGGACGTTTTTAAGAATTCGCTTTAAAGAGATGATATGCTGAGCTAAAGAATGTTGGGAAGCTAACCCAGATAACATAGCTGCGATGGCATCGTCCAGGTTTATCATGTTAGACGCTGACAACCTCTTAGCAGCAAGATAGAATAGCTCAGTAAAGGCAGTGATTCGTTCACCTTCATACATACTAAAGCGCAAAAAAGCCTGTTTTTCCCTAGTTAAACTCTGTTTGAATCCAAATTACGCTATAAGAGCTTTTTTACCTCGGACCATGTGTGTAGAGTTTCCATATAAGGGACCATCAATTCTTGGGCGAAGCGACTTAAACGAGGAAGGATATTCTTGACCTTCTAGTGGTCAGTCGCCCCTTCCATAGCGACTTCATAAACGTATAAGAATGAAGAAATACTACCCTCTTTCAGGGGTGAACTTACCCTTCAAGGGACACTTGAATGGGCGCTGTTCGAGCATTTTAAGTCTTGATAAAGCGCGCTATTTGATGTTCAAGGGCAACAAGCCGGGATTTAGAAGTAGAGGTGAGGTTGTAAGGGTTATTCATCCAACCATTCCATTTTTGATTACTTTTTTGTGGTGTACTACCCCTTTAGTGAGCACCACTTGTTGGATTTTAGGATCTATCTAGGCTCGCTGGTGCTAATGAGGCCTAAACTCCAACAAATGGGGGAAGGTATCCACGGAAGACAATTAAAAATAATAAACTTGAAAAATAAAGTTGAGGTTTTGAGATTTTTATTGAGTCTCGCGGGGTTAAGAATAAAAACGTACCTTCTTGTAATGGACCATTAAGTATTTAACTGTATTGAGGTTGAGGGAAAAGAAACTATAGTTTTGGAATAGCATAGACAGGTCCAAATTAGGTAATATGAAGAAAAAGCCTATTGAAGCTCAGATAATTCACATCACTTTGGCTGAATGGTGCATAGGGAGTTATTATTGGTCAATATGTACCCATGGGGTAATGACTAAAAAAATTTAAGCCTATCCCCATTAGATAAAAATATTTCACCTTGGGGGACCTCTGCCACGCCTATAAAAGGGGTTGGTCCCCGCTTAGGTGTTTAAAGGGAATTGGATGTGGCAGGGGAGAAACCATTAATGGACTCCCCAAGTTCTCTCTCATGGTTGGTGCAATCAATTGCCTGACTTTGTGCTAATTGCCCGCTTAAATTTTATAGTAGTGTTAGCCTGATTTGCGGGATTCCACCAAGAATCATCCAGGATCTTTTGGCTGATAATATAATTAGTAACATCAAAATCAACCTTATCATTGGAAACTTGTAAATGTCCAACATTTTCCACGTTGGCCCATTTAACCGCAATATTCTTCTCTTGGAGCCGTGAGAGCAAATGTCTGACACACAGGCAGATGAAGCTCTTTTGACCCCTATAACCTGTCAGGAGGTTGTGTATATCCTCCTTAAATCTCCGCGGATTAAATCCCTTGGCCCTGATGGCATACCTTTGAGTATACCATCTAGAACCTTTGTTGACAGCAAAGTTTCTCTATGACCTGTTCAACTCACTTTTGTCTCAACGCGTTGTCCTCCCTGACTCTAGGGGTTAATCACAACCCTCATTCATAAGAAGTTAGACTTGTAGAACCTGTCCAACTGGCGCCCATAGCTTGATTAATGAAGATCACAAGTTATGCACAAATCTTTGGTTATCTGCATAACAGCATGGGTGTCACCCCGCCTGAACTCCTTCAACATGGATTGAACCGAGGAGATCACTATGGGATAACTATAATGGCCTCCACAGGACTTTGACTACTAACAAACGCAGGGCAAATGGCTTTGTGGCTCTCTAGATATGGAAAAGGTTTATAAATTGTGTTGCTTGGAAGTACATAGATGCTTCCTTATCTCGCTTCTACCTTCTCTCTACAGCAGGATGTTGCATCTTCGTACTTTATGACAACCTTCGTACCAAAAACTTGCACCAACAGGATTTGTACCTGCGGTTACCGTTAGCATGGTCTATACCATGGTGACACTCCAAGCCCCATCCTTTCTAATATCACTCTTGATCTCCTATTGGCCTCTTTGCAGGAGAAGCTTATGGGGATCATAGTACCAGTAAAGCCCCTACCCGCACTATGGCATTTGCAGATGGCACTGCCAACACATTTGGTTTTCACTGAGGACACAACCCTTGTGAAACAGTCATAAAATCCCAGTTCTGACCTCCATAAAATAAATGTTCTTTGGCGCATTGACAGCATCAAAGCAGACTAACTTCGAGTATGGAGGGGTTGTAGCTCCAAAAGCGCCAAAATTTTCCTATATTGAGTTAGTTATGCAAAGTTTGAATTGTGTTGGTCTGACCCAACCATGTGAAAACTCCTCAAAGCCAGATACCCAAAAAACCAACAGGTAAGTGAGGTATGATTACCCCAAAACAACCTTTATTTTTTATTCAGGTGATAAAAAGGGGCCCGCCAAACAGAGTGTCGGGTTCCCTGGATGCGCTTGCTGGTGCTAACACTGGGGAACCCAACAAGTAGGCTGACTTCAAGGGGCTAGCATCAGCCAAGAGGACAGGGGCAGCTCTGTACATGACAATAGACGAGACTCCATTTGTTTGAATAAAATAAACTTGTTAAAAATAAGAATAAAATGAATCCAATGAATGAAAGTGCTTTATTATACTAACATGTAGGGATTTTTATAGGGTGTGTGGGGACACGTTGCCTCAAGGATCGTCGTGGACCCATCCAAGTAGGGTTTCTCCTGGCCTTCTGGATTGCCCACTGTTCTGATCCTTTCTCAGATCTCGCACCCTCGTGACCAGGTCAAGTGATATCTCAGGTCACATGTCTCAAGGAATGGGGATGTAAAGTTTCTTTAAATTCAGAGTAATTTATACAAAGCCCTGAATTTGGTATATTTGCTATTAGTATAGATTTAACCCCTTTTTTGAATCTATCGAGCTGTTTGGGGTTTACGCACCTCAAATGGGTGTACAATCCTTCCCCTGGAAAAAACTTTCACCTAACCTAGGGAAAATACCAACAGAGCCCCCTCCAAGCCTTAGCCTAGGGGAGCAAGTTGTGGCCTGAGGGTCAGAGGACTCAATTTTAGGGGCGTACAGAGCCTCAGGCGGAAGGCAGACCAGGTTGGTGACAGTGCCTGGTGTGGTTAGACTTTAAAGATAGACAAAAACATCAGCTAAGGCCCTCATAGTTGACTCAGAGGTTTTATGTGTAAAAGGGTTTGAAGCCGGACAAATTCATTGTCTAAGGCCCTCATAGTTAGTTTGGATTGTTATTTTGTAAAGGAGGTTTTAAGTTCCTCAATCTGCGATCCATTGCTGTCTGAGCAATCAAATATTTTGAGGTGGCTGGCTTTGAGCTGCTTTTTGGTTTCAAGGTAATGCGTCTTGAGGTCTTATAACTCCAGCCTAAGCTGCGAGTTTTCAATTGTGAGCATTTCGATCCTGTCAGTCTTGTCCCAGATTTCTGACTGCAGGCCGACTAGCAGCCTTCATTCTTGAATAACTTCCAACTGGAAGGCCTTCAACTCCGCCTCCTTCTGTGCTATCTGTTTGCACATCTCCTGTGCCATCTTGGCCATGCGGGCTTTTGCCTCTTCAAAATTCTGGTTATTTCAGTTGCCATTTGAACCTGACATCTTACAATCACCTTATCTGCCAGCAGATTCAGGTAAGGCTTGGAGAAAAGGTCGTCAACAGAGGTAGCATGGGCGAGTGACCCCATGAGCTTGGAAAGTGACCTGACAATGGTAGGGTGTGGCCCCTGAAGGTTCTGATAGGGAGGCCTTTGAGCAATGCTGAGCCACTGTTTCAGGCCTGGGGTGAGCAAATCCCACTCATGACTGAAAGCAAACTGTGCGACAAGGTTTGATAGGAAATGTGAAGTGGGCTGAAAGGTTGGCATCAGTAGCAGAGGTAGTGTTGGCCAGTTCCTCAAGCTTCGCTTTTTATTGACTCTTGTTTTTGTTGGGATTGGCGCTATCCCAATCTGAGAGTTGAACCAGGTAATCTAGATTTTTTGTTTTTGTAATATGGGGCCCAATTTTGGAGGGGCGCCATCAAAGTCAGAAAGTGGTAGTGTTGCCGAAAAGGAGTCATTAAGCTTATTTTAAAATGGTGCAAAGGTAAGACCCAGGTATTTTGCCTGGCATTTGAGTTGCATTGTTGCATTGATTGTTTTTTAGGCTTCCTGAAAATTCCTGCAGCTTGCTGCCCTCATTGAGATTAAAAATTGGTTCTTGACTTGTCCCAATTTTGTTGATTTGGTGTTGTCAATGCTTGCTGGCTGCATTTGATTTGCCATTCAACACTTTTGGGCTCAAATTGTCTATGCGCTTTGTTTCCACTTACTGCTTAGAAGCAGAGTGGGAATTGACATTGGGTGGGGAATTTTGATTTTTATTAATTAAATAGATATTAGGGTAAGTATTAAACTTTATTGTATTTATAAGGATTCAAGCACTCGGATTATTTTGATTTTCTTTTTTCAACTGGAGGATGTTTTGTAACTTGGCCAATTTCTTTTCAATTTTGCCCAAAGCTGAGAAAAGCTTAACATTTTTTCTCTCATCACAGTAGACAGGTCCTAGCGTCCAATAGTCACCCCGCTGGGTGATGTCCTCAAAGGCTTCTTCTCTTTGAGCATCCCACATCCTCTTGAACCGTGATGCTTGGTCCCATAATATAATATTGCCTTAATTAATCTTTTTTTCTTTATTATGCTGGCATTTTGGCTCAAGTTCATCTTTTTTATGATTTTTAGAGTTTTTAGCAGGTCCAGCAAAGGCTTCAGCTGACTGGGAGCTCGGAAATGCACAGAGTCTTTGGGGCACAATTGATGGATTTCCTTAAAAATTTAGTCTTGACTGTTGTTGGGTCTTGGCCGTTCCATTGGAGGTAAGCGAGAAGATCAGCATCCAGCGTGCTCACAACGGGTTCATTATTGTCCAAGGTTGAGGGTAACACCTCAGGGCGCGCCTTGGAAGCCCCCTGTAGTGATCACCAGTTGTCAGGTTTCCCCTGGATGCGCTTGATGGTGCTAACACTGGGGAACTCAACAAGTAGGCTGACTGCAAGGGGCTAGCGTCAGCTGAGAGGACAAGGGCAGCTCCAGATGCAACAATGGATAAGATTCCATTTATTTGAATTAATTAAACTTAATAAAAAAAGATACAATTGAATCTTATGAATGAATGTGCTTTATTATACTAACATGTAAGGATTTTTATAGGGTTCATGGGGACACGGTGCCTCAGGGATCATCATGGACCCATCCAAGTAGGGTTTCTCCTGGACTTCTGAATTGTCCACTGTTATGATCCTTACTCAGATCTCGCCGCCCTCGTGACCAGTTCAAGTAATATCCCAGGTCGCATGTCTCAAGGAATTAGATGTAACGTTTCCTCAAATTTTGGACTAATTTATACAAAGCCCCAAATTTGGTATATTTGCTAATAGTATAGATTTGACCCCTATTTTTGAATCTAATGAGCTGTTCATGTTTTACGCCCCTCAAATGGGGGTATTGATCCTTCCCCTGGACAAGGATTTTACCTAAACCAGGGAAAATCCTGACACAGAGCTTGTCTGGGGAGCAACTTCAAAACTCCCCAGGAGGGAAATCTAGGGACAAAATTCCTAAGTGAGCTTCAGGATCAGTGGGCACGCCTTTTAATGGCTGCCCTTCAGGGGCCTCACCTGTTTCAATAATTAGGTCTTTATGAGCCTAATCTACAATTTGGCTAAGGCACAACACAGCGCCCAAAACTGACTGAACCAAAAAAAAAATTAAAAAAAAATTTGACTCAGATTCAGAAAACCAAAATAAGTCAAAATGCAACAATCAAGATGAACTTGATTGTTACATTACCCCCCCCCACTAGAGAAGGGCCCCTCCCTGAAGATGGCCCCCACAGTGGGAGGCCGCCGCAATGAGGGCTTCCTGGAGCAAGTTACCTTGAGCCCCAGGAAATCATCCAAGAGAAACTACATGCCGCTGTAAGGAAAAAGACAAATGGTGAGGGCGAATTGGGACTGGGCTGCCAGAATCATCCCACCACGGCTGAGGACATACGCCCAGCACTTGGCTGTGTTGCGTACCCCCTCTCAGGCTCCTGTTGGTGATGGTCTTCCTATACCAACCAGTAAGGCGCTTTCTCCAACTGAAGCGCTAGAGGGGTGCAGTTCAGCGTGGCTGGATGGTCATCCCCTTAGAAGGCAGATTGTCAGTTGATGAGGGAGCTCTACTGGTACAGGTCCCCTTGGTGCCAACCGAATCCCTGGTGAGCGGGAGGCACCACCAGTATTTTCAGCTGACGGTTGCTTTGGGTCCAAGGTTGGCCATCAGTCACCTGCTCCCACTGGTGCTAGTTCATCAATAAACTGGGACCAAGTGCACGTTGATGTCAGCCAAATTGGGTATCAGAGGCGTGCAGCGCACATTTGACTTCAGTATTATGCAACAGTCAGAAAATCCCAGTTCTGACCGCCATAAAATAAATGATGCTTTGGCGCACCACCAGCACCACAGCAGACTAACTTCGAGTAGGAGAGGTTTGGTGCACTGATAGTGCCTAAATATTCCTACATCGAGTTAGTTATATGAAGTTTGAATTGTGGTTGGTCCAACCCAACCATGCAAAAACTCCTCAAAACCGGATACCCAAAAAAGGTCAACAAGTAAGCAAGGTTTGCTAACACCAAAACTACCTTTTTTTTAATTCAGGTGATTAAAAGGAGCCCGCCAAACAGAGCTTATTTGGGGAGCAACTGACAATGCATCCAAAGAGGGAAAGCTAGGGACAAAATTCTGAAGTGAGCTTCAGAATTGGTGGGCACTCCTTATAATGGCTGCCCTTCAGCGGCCTCACCCAAATAATTGATTAGGCTCATATGAGCCCAATCTACAATTCAGGCAAGACACAACCCAGCGCCAAAACTGAATGAACCAAAAATCTTTTTAAAATGATTTGACTCAGATTTAGAAAATCTGAATTTGAGTTGAAATGCAACAATTGAGATGAACTCAAATGTTACACCTTGCTGCTGTAATTCTTGAGAAGTACACCAAGGCGTCCAATGACAAGGTCAACACTTCCAAGACAACGGTAGTACAAGTTGGATCAACCACATTCCCCCCACCATTTAATCTAGAGCCTATGCATGGCAACTTCCATTACTTTAGGGTCCTGACCAGCATAAAAGGAGTTGCACTCATTGGCAATGTGTAACTGTCAACGCCTTTTAATAGTTAGTCTGAAAGGTTTGTTAACTAGGCCAAAGTCATAGCCCCAAAACAGGATAGATAGCCAAAAACGAAATCACATGTCTGTTGGCGACTTAGCATATTAGGAGGTACAGCAATGTAAAAGAGATTCATACACTGAATATAAACTGTGGGTTTCATCCCTAAGAAGCGTCAGCACGTTAGTGCTACACTGTTTTTGCTCTGATGGCGTCCTTACTGATGTCCATGGCGCCAGCTTTCAATTTTTTCAAGAAGATGATTTTCAAAATCTTGAAAAATATTTTATATTTTTATATATATTAGGGGATTTTAGAAGACGAAGTTGCTCTAAGCACTCTCGCTTGTTAGTTTATATATAGTTTAAGGAATGTAAATTGGGAAATTTCGATTAAGGAAAATCCTGTTGAGTCTGAGGATAGCTTGACACTTGAGGGCCCAGTACCGAGAATTTTAAACCTCAAAAGTCACATCTAGACCCATTCTAGACCATCTGACAGGAATATGGAGTATCTAATATCCTTTTTAATAAAATTAATATAAGATAATCATATTTTTTGATTCATTTTCAAAACTTTTGTTTTGAGGGTCAAAACTACCATTTTTGATGTAGTTTTGTTTATGCAATTTAAATTTAAACTTGTTATTAAATCTTTAAGGGTCAAAGAGCTTGCAACCCGCCTGCTTAGCCTTAATATTCCTATATGGGAAACTAAGTCTATGTGGTTGTCAGGCATAGCCTTGACCACCACACAATGAGGAAATAATCCTGGAAGTGGTGAATTTCAGGATTGCCAGCTGTGACAGACAAAAAAACCTCCCAGGGTTGTGCCCTGATGGCCAATGTGATCATTTTATCTAAAATTTGGTTTCTTGCGCATGTTGGTCCCTTCTCAGACTCATTTTAAAAGCGTTATAACTTTCTTCTCTGCTGTTTGATCTGGGGCTCCAACCACACACCAAAAACACTATTAACGTTGACCAGACCCCGCTATGAAGGGGGCCTAAAGCTTATAAAAACCGCTCTCATGCCCCCTTCCTTTATCTGAAGTTCCTTTGCCCAGTTGTATGCTGGGATGGGAAAACTATTCCCCAGTGGGCACCTGCCCTCCACCAATATTCTTCAAAATTTCTTTGCCTTTCTAGAGCATTTTTGACATCATTATGAGAGTGGCTCACTAACCACTCAGGCCAACTCCTGAATCATACTATTACATATATTGAAATCAAGTTTTCCTTGCCCTGAGACAAGTGGGCGCACGGATATACCATGCTTTCCCATACAGAAGGATAACCCGGGCCTCAGCCACCGTTTCTATGTGATAGTACACAATGAACATTATATCTTATCTCGCCTCAACCCAGAATAGACCTCCAACCCGCCCGCACCTCCTTGAACTTTTCCCACCCTCGAAGAACATAAAGCTCCAGTGGCACTAAAAATTTTACCAATAAATACTTTCTGTGAAGGTGTCTAACACCCTTTGGAGGACACTCCATTGTTCATACAGGACAGAGGATCAAACTGGTCCTACCTTGCAACACTGCAGCTGCCCTCAATATTTGGAGCATATTTACTCCCATCTCCACAACTTTTTCAAATGCACAAGTGTCACAGCGTTATGTATTAAGGTCTGCGCGCTCCTCCATGCCCTTCCATGGCCTGGCAACCCTATTCAAGTTCTGCTCTTTGAGCATACAATACCTGTGTTATAAATTTGGCGGTTTTTCACAGATACGCCAATGGAGTTTGCACAGGGTGCGACCCATTGAGCAATCAGGGTAACAATATGACAATCGTTGCCCTCAAAACAACAGAATAAACTTTTATCAAATAAACATGGACTACTAGCTCCCACAACTACTTTAATCAATATACTTAATATCGTGGATTCTTCCTATTTCGCTAATTCTTAACTTACTTAACAACCCCCTCATCTTAATCGCCCATCTCGCTTATATTAAAGCAGCTTGGACAATACAACTCTCATAGCTTGGACTATTCAGTTCCACCAATTCTCCTCGTATCAACTGGTTATTCTCTAATTTGCTATCGCCTAATTGTAGGTGATTTAATTTGTATTTGTCAAATATTGACATCGCTTTATTTAGAGGCGATCCAATAATAAAACCGTTATATCCAATTTAACTGTTAATCTCAATATCACCTCGTCTCAAGGGCACTTGAATACTCAATCTGATGTCTTTTTTAGCGGATTGCACCCTAGCTGTCCCATGATTATCTTCCAGTCATATTGGAATCATGACATTACCCCCTCCTTGACTGGATGATAAGGCTCCTATTGCTTTTATGGTCAGAGGAACTTCACATGTACCCAGTCAATAATTCAACCCCCACAGGTTCCT
This sequence comes from Massospora cicadina, assembly GCA_022478985.1. Classification (NCBI taxonomy): domain Eukaryota; kingdom Fungi; phylum Entomophthoromycota; class Entomophthoromycetes; order Entomophthorales; family Entomophthoraceae; genus Massospora; species Massospora cicadina. The sequence continues at coordinate 44,747 of JAKSZP010018920.1, read as the reverse complement.
TAATGGTGTAGGCATCAACCCCGGTTTTCTCAATGATCTCAAATGGTCCTCTCCATATTCTGGCAAGCTTGTTCCTTCTTCTGAACCCATGTTGGTTATGAAACAGGACCAATTCTCCTACCCCAAACTGTGGAAGACTGCAGCATCTACATTGGCCAGCCACATAATCCCAAATCTTCTTGGCAAGGCTAGTAGAATATGCCTCAGTTTGGAGCTTGATCAGCGTGTTCATTAAGGAAGACAAATGGCAATGGGCTCGACTCCGCTGGTATCCTCAATGCAGGAGTAAAGCAATGCAGGCAGTGCTGGATGTCATCCATAGAGCAATTGAAATGGACTCTTACCAGTTGCTGAGTGGTAGCTGATATTGTACGCAAAGACAGCAGTGGATAAAAGGGTGCTCCAATCTGATGGCCGCTCATTTACAATCTTGTGTAAAATATTTACCAAGGTCACATTGACCTGTTCCACCATACCGTTAGATTCAGGGTGGTAGGGGGTAGTTAAGACCCCGCGGATTGCCATGAGCTCATTCACCTTGGTCAATATATGGGATGTGAAATTGGTTCCATTGTCCATTAGGATAAATTGCGGGCAACCATGGCGCTGTATGACGCACTCCAGGATGAACTTGGCGGTAGTGACAGCCCCCAAATCTTTGATAGCCCTCGCTTCCACCCATCTTGTCAAATGGTTGATGGCTACTATTATATATTTAGAGCAGTTTGCGCCAGTTGGCAGCAGCCCCACCACATCTAATGAAACTATATGCCATGCGAACCAAGGCTTAACTAGCTGATATGTGGTCTTCCGGTGGTATGGTTTCTCCACTTGGCACTGATGGCAACAACCAACTGTCTTGAGCACATCATAGTTCATACTTTCCCAATAGTAGCGGGGTCACAAGAACTCTAGCATCTTTTTTAACCCTCCATAACCTACTGCTTTATGGGCATCCATTATTATCGCAGGCCAGGCAGAGGGTTTTGGGAAACTCAGCGTTGATTCCCCAATCCGCTTATATAATTCCCCATTGCGCAAGAAGGTATTCTGCCTAAGCCCATCTAACACTTTGATCAAGGGCAGCAGCTCATCTTAATATTTTCCCACAATCATCTTTTTGTACATTACGTCTGCCACATCTGCTGTAATGGTGACTATGGGTAATTGGGAAAGACAGTCCGCATTCTGATGCTTCACCCCGGGTTGATGCATGATCTCAAAATCATATGCTTGAGGCTTTAAAGCCCATCGCACAAGCCGCCCTTCAGGTTCCCGCAGATTCTGTAGCCAGCGCAAGGAGGCATGATCCATTACCACTTTAAATTCCCCCATTAAGGTAGACCCAGAATTGCTTATATGCATAGATTACTGCTAAACACTCCCTCTCAGTCACAGTGTAATTCTGTTCAGGACCAGGTTAAACTGCGGCTACAATATGCAATGGGGTGCTCCACACCATTATTGTTCTTTATGGGTAACACAGCCCCTACAGCAGAAAGCGAAGCATCCATTTGCACAATAAACTTTTTTTGTAATTGGGGTATTTTAAAACAGGTTCGCTAGCCAACATGGTTCGTAATACATCAAAAGCAGTTTGACATCAATCCACCTAGTTGAAGACATAATTTTTCTTAAGTAGCTCAAAGAGTGGAGCCCTGATACAGCTGAAGTTGGGAAAGAACCGCTGGTAGTAATTGACCATCCCCAGGAACACCTGTATATCCCATCTATTGCTTAGCCAAGTCATCTTGCAGATGGCTTCCACCTTGGCTGGCTGAGGGCTAATCCCCTTGGAGTCTACCACAAAGCCGAGATATTCCAATTGTTCCTTAAAAAAGTGGCACTTTAAGGGCTTAATCTTGATATTAGCATCAGCCAGGTGGTGGAACACTTGCTCCAGGTGTTCAAGATGCTCCATGAATGTTCGCAAAAACACGTTGATATTGTCAAGGTAGACAAGAACGCAAGACAGCTTTAGGTCACCCAAAATAGTATCCATAGCCCGCTGGAACGTAGCGGGAGCATTGCACAAGCCCTGTGGCATATGTGTAGGCTGGAAAAATCCTTTTGAGGTGATTATAGCGCACTTTTCTTGTTCCAGCGCTGGCAACTCAATCTGCCAGTACCCCAATATCAAGTCCATAGCAGAGGAATACTTGGCCCCACCTAACTGATCTAATGCATCATAGATTCACAGAAGCAGGTACAAATCCTTTTTTGTTATGCTGTTAATCTTCCAATAATTGATTACTACTCGATTGGAGCCATTTTTCTTTTTGACAATTATTACTGGGGATGCCCAAGGACTTTTTGACGGCTCCAACATTCCCTGTTCCACCAATGTATCTATTTCTGCAGACATAACTTCTTCCGCTGCCTTTGAGCAATGGATAGGACATGACCTGATAGGAGGGTGGTCTCCTGTGTCCACCCGATGCACAACCCCATGAGCGCAACCCAAGTCATGATCATCAGTTGCAAAGATACTGTGATACTTTTCAAACAGATCCATCACCCTGTCCTTCTGATCCTCTGATAGACCAGTGAGCACCTCCCGAGGAACCATAGTCATTATGCCAAAGGTGGTTTTTAAAGGCAAGCTGAGATCTTCCCATGAACCAAAGTCATGTATATGGTGGACCTCATCGATTGTAATTAAATGCAGGTAAGCTACCACTTGGTGCCGCTGAACCTGCATCACTTCCTTCTGCAGATTTGCTACCAACACTTTTACTTCCCCCTGCCCAGGTAACAGTAACACAGGAGCCACATGAGGTTTGAATCATGATTGTTGATAGGGCCCCACAACCTCTCCATACAGACCACCCAGTATATCAATTTCAAGCTCTGTTCCAATTATGACCTGATGCCCAGAAGGGATAGTAAAAGCGTTTGCAGCTTGTAACAAAATCCTTTTGTACTTGTAAATCTGTGTTGGGTTTATTTGGGTCTTCCACTTCATCCGCCAATATTTTACAGGTATCACACCATCGCTATAGGCGAGATTAATTTGACTAGAGCAGAATGGGTCATCTGGCACTCCCCTGGAAGTAAAATGGATGGGAATCCGTTGTCCCAGGATGTCTAGGGTCCCTTCCATCATGTCAATGACAACCTCATAGTGTCGCATATATGCAGTCCCAATCAGCAATTCATAGTTGCTATTTGATAAAACTACCGCTGGTGCCATAATAACAACAGATTCAAACTGCAAATTAAGTGCACTATACGCTCCCTCAGAGACTGTGGTTTCCATTCCTGCGGTCCCATACACCATCTGGTGTTCTATGTCAGGTTTTAAAGCCACCTTTGCCACCAACTTAGTGGAGACAAAGTTAACATGAGCGCCCATGTCAATTTTAGCTTGTACTCAGGATTTGGCTACCACCACGTCACAGTAAGTGCACTCCGAGTAAGATGAAAGCCAGTTATTTACTACATGTACATTCAGCGGTTCACGTTTTCCCAGGAAACCTATAATACCTGCACCCAATTTAGGGTAGGCTGCTATAATAGCATCCACTGGAAAGGAGACCTCTACTTCTCTTAGAGACAACGCATCCACAAATGGTTCTAGCTGGTCTGACAGGTTTTGGTCAAACATTTGGCAAGCGTAAGGCTTTGGTTGCTCCAGAAACCCTGTGTCAGCCATTTCTTTGAATTATGTTTGGGTCAGCACATTTACTCCCCCAACTGGCTGTTGTTAGAGGAATGTATCATCATACTGGGAGGCGTCTACTTCCTTTAATACAATAGATTTGGGGGGACATATGACTTTGAGATAGAGAAAGTATAGAGTCCCATCTCTACTCCGCTCTGACTTTTTCCCTGATAACCTTGATCCTGTTGTATGCGAGGGATCTGTCAATTGGGGTACCATCGTCCCATGTGCCCAGTGCGACTGCAATTAAAGCAACTTACCCCATAGGGCCTACGTCTGTGCTTAATATAAGTTGGCCACTTAGAAAGTTATTCTGAAAATGATCAGCGTAACCAGACCCACACTGGTAGACTACCTGCTGTTGAGCAGCATAGTTAAGGCTGAAGCGGTAGTTGGGCAGTTGTTGCTCAACAGTTTTGGGACAGATGTTGAGCTGCGGGGAGTAGCCTGGCATGATCTGCATTGACTGGTTGCTTTCCTCCCCCTGGTTAGGGTAGGCCCCGGCGACAGTGGGAATCTGCTCAATATTGGGTGGAGGGAAGTTGGCAGATATATGGTGCAGAAACTGAACAATTTTAAGCAATGGCACATCTTCATCCAATAGTGAGGCCATAACTTTATGTAACTCATGGTATGGCTTTACAGCAGAAGTCATCGCAATACATACATCTGATTTAGATAAAATTCCAGCCTCAATTAACACGTGAGCTTCCGCTGCAAATCGCTCAGCAAACGCAATTAGGGTCTCATTCCGTTGAAACTTGATGGTCAAAAATTCAGCCTTCCGCAGGGACATTTTTGCAGGTCCACTGAACAGCCACAACATCGTCTCTTTGGCTTCTTGGTATGTAATAGAACTTCTGGAAAGGTAACAGATGACTTGATCAGAACTTCCAACATCCAAGGTAGAAATCAACAGTTAGACTTTCCATCAATATGAGACACCTTCAGTTGCAATTTCGAATCACTTAAAAAACCCTGGAATATTCCCTTCTCTATTGAATGGGGCAGCCTGTTACAGCAAACCTCCTGGAGCAGCTCATCTTGTTTCTAGTAAAGTGTCCAAATTCAGTTGCAGTTCCACATAGGCAACTGACCCAAAGTGATGAGTAAATTCTTTTTCAACGCGACATTGATGCAACATAGCTAGCAACTGAGATTTTATCATAAAAATTTGATCAATGGGCCCCCTGTAGTGAGCACCACTGTTATAATTTTGGCGGTTTTCCATAGATATGCCAACGGAGTTTGCACAGGGTGCAACCCACTGAGCAATCAAGGCCAACGATATGATGATCATTGCCCTCAAAACAACAGAATAAACTTTTATCAAATAAACATGGAGCACTTGCTCCCACAACTACTTTATTCAATATACTTAATACCGCGGATTCTTTGCATTCCGCTGGTTCTTAACTTACTTAACAACCCCCTCCTCTTAATCGCACATCTCGCTTATAATATAGCAGCTTGGACGATACCACTCTCATGACTTGGACTATTTGGTTCCACCAATTCTCCTCGTATTGACTGGTTATTCTCTAATTTGCTATCGCCCTAATTGTAGGCGATTTTATTTGTATCTGTCAAATGTCAACATCGCCTTATTTAGAGGCGATCCAATAATAAAACCGTTATATCCAATAAAAACTATTAATCTCAATATCGCCTTGTCTTGAGGCACTCAAATACTCAATCTGATGTCATTTTTGGCGGATTGCGCCCTAGCTGTCCCATGATTATCATCCAGTCATATTGGAATTGTGACAACCTTGATGCCACCAACCACTTTGAGATCTTGCCTATGTCACATCACTATGAACAATCCATAATTCCTTCCTTCAGGCAGCTTTTGACTCGCAATTATGGACCCTACAGCACATGACTGCCCACTTCCAGGTGCACTGTAAGTTTGACCTAAAACTCTCAACTATGTAGCCAACCCTCCTTAACTCAGTCTCAACTGCAGCTAGACTCTCTCATATTAACCCCCTTTCTCAACATCTTCTCCCTCCATTTACCTCGCCTCCAGATCTCAGAAGACCAGGTGTAATTAATTAAACATTGCTGAGTTCTCCATCAGGTCGGGACCATCTAATATAAAAAACTAGAAGTATTCTGATTCTAACAATTATAAGAGAATTATATAGACATTTGTCATTTTTAGTAAATTTTAACTTTTATTTGGGTAAGGCCAACTAGGGGACGGACACTTCCAATAAGTAAACTAACAAAACTAACATCAGCTAGAGGGGGCACCCCAGAGAAGCAAACGCTATCTCCTGTTGCCAGCGGGAACGCCAAGAAAGGGATTATGGGTTATGTGTATAGGGGCTTGCGCCACTATTGAGCACATATGTGGGAAGGAGTCTGAAGTGATGAACCAAACCTGAAACCAGAATGAGACCAACTGACGGCGATGGGGTGTTAGGTACCCAAACATCCAATCTTGAAAGTGGGCCACAAGGTGCGACTGGAACCGGCGTACAGCTTTCTGAGGGTGGGAGCAGAGCCTAAGATAGCCCCAAGACAACCGTGTGGATTGTCCACATAGCGATTGCAACCACTAAGGCATGGAGGGAAGGTGGTATAGGAGAAACCAAGGACAAGGCGAAGATGTCCTTAGACAGGCTGAAAGGCTGTGCCTGATCCTGACGAAAGAGATGCTAAACCTCACGCCAGATCGCTTTTGAGGGAGGGCACTCTTACAAGCGGTGAATCAAAGTTCCATAATGGCCACACATGACACAAGATGAGTGCAAAGCATTAGAGCGCTCGGCAGAATGGTATACCCATTTCAAGCAGCGCAACACAAGGGATCAAATATGTGGCTGCAGAAGAGGGTGGTGGGCGTACTACCACATGGCTTTCTGGGTATTGAGGGAGTAGGGATGTCCAACATGTCCAGGTAGTCCACCCTGGCTATGATAGGGGAGCTCATGGGTATCACTCCGTTCAGAATGGGTTGCTCTTGTACTTCCTGTGTGAACTAAGGTTTAGGGCGCCCCCTCTGTGCGGTATGTCCACTGATGCGAATTCTCCACTCAGTACTCCGCGTGGAGATGAAAATTCTTTTGAAGTGGGGCACCGTCCCATGTGGGCCCGCAGCAGAAGGGTGTGAGGCAAGGTACAATAACAGATAATTGGGGTGGGTAGGATTGCTGAGGCCCAGGGCGAAGGGAGAAGTTGGAGCGGGCCGCGCGAGAACAATGCTGGGCTGAGATCATTGGGTTGGTGACTGCAGCGATCCAGGTGCCAAGAATTTTGGCGCCGTGGACCCATAGTTGATTAGTCCCATGCCACCACTATGTCGAGGGCCAAACATGACATCCAGGCGCACTGGCGGTGGGCGACTAACCAAAGCCACCCTTGCAGAAGGGCGTATAATGACTTGGGAAACCAAGGGTAAAAGAGATGGCGTGGGCCCCAAACCAAACTTTAGAAAAGCAGCATAGAGTTGGCTAGTACTACCCTGCATGTAAGGGAGGTCTGGTGGGCTTTGAGGGAAGCTATGCATTTCATAACGTTGTCAAGGATATGATGCTCCATCACCGTTGAGGCGTACCCTCACGCCTCCAGCCAAACACCAAATGGCGGACTGGGCCAGCGGTGGGGCTTGGCACAAACGGGAGCACAAGTGGGGTAGTGTGGTGTGGGCAGGGCAGGGCAAGCGATCTCATGAGCAAGTTGTTGAAGCAGGTAGAAAACGGGGCGCTGGGGACCAGAGGGCTTGGTACCAACCAAGGAGAACAATTTCGGTTTTGGAGGCGTTAAGTGCAGCATTACTTACCCTGGAGTAAACCTGGATAGTAGCTTCAAGTGCGCGTGCATCATGATTGTTAGACACCCCAACCACACAATCATCAGCAAATGCCAAAATCTTGACTGGTGCTCAGCCTTGCACATGGACACCAATAAGGCTGGCATTTACATTGCGAAGAAGTGGGTCAAGGCTGAAGTTATACAAGAGTGGGCTTAGAGGGTCCCCTTGGCGTAGGCCCCTTTGAGGACGAACTACATCCTTGAGGAAGCCAGGGCCACGGACAGCCATTGTGGCAGATTCCGTGAGCAACATCACCCAATTAGTGAAGCGATAGGGGAGGTGGAACTTGTGGAGGCAGGCTCTGAGATAATCACATTTTTATTATAATAAGCCTTCTGCTGGTCTAAAAAACAAGTGCTCCAGAAGCCGTGGATTGCAGGCATTGGCCACGGTGTGTATGTTGTCCCAAATAGACCTTTTGGGAATAAAATCAAATTTCTCAGGGGAAATGAGAGCAGAGGCAAAAACCCTTAGATGGTTTGCCATGATCTTTGTAAAAAGTGAGTGTATGTGTTAGTAAGTGAAATTGGGCGCCATTTGGCCAAGTCCAGCTTATCCTCTTTCTCGTACAACATTATCGTGAAGGCCTCTTGTTTTCCATGGAGGAGGCGCATTTCCATAAGGCATTGGTTCATTGAGGCAAGCAGCAAGGAGGAAAAGTATTTGAAATATTTCTTATAGATTTCATAAGGAATGCCATCTGGACCTGGGCATTTCCTGTACGGTGCACCATGAACAGCAGACCATAGTTTGTCCTGAGAAATCAAATTTATCAATTTCAGATAACGGAAATGGTGCAGATATGTGCACTTTTGAGAAAATTGTCCACTTCAGTTGGCTGAACTGTATCGGAGTAATACAATTTGGAGTAATAATTTTGTACTTTAATTGCCACTTCAGCCAGAGTATCTGTGATGAAGTGGTCTGGCCTCCGCACCTGTGTGCAGGCCAAGCTCTGGCGTGATGCAAAGAATTTTTGAAAGAAGTAAGTGGAACATGTGTTACCCGCTGCTATATGCTTTGCTTTATACTGAACACAAACCCGATGCTTGTGTTGTCTTACCAGTGCGTTGATGCAAGCGTACACTTCTGCCCACTTATGACCCCAAGCTAGGCTGTAGCCTGCCGCTGAGACATTGGATTCCAGATGGTCCATTTATGCCAGCGTGTGCAAAATGACTTATGAGGCAGCCTACGAGCGACGTGATGAGATGTGGAAAGCCTGGCAGATGGTGTTTGCTTTGAAGGTTGACCAGGTGGAAAGTGGGTCTGCACATAATGGTGTGGTAAACTTCAGATCTGAGGTCTCGGTGTCCACCTATGAGGAAATCCTGGGCGACGTGATCTCAGCTGGGCATAGTTTGCACCACTTCGGCGCCTTTGCCACTGGATTGGACAAAGAGAAGGAAACCAATACCACCCTGTGGTCAGATAAATCATTTTTTGTTGTTGTAAAGTGGGAAACTTGGGATTGAAAATTCAATGTTGTGAGAATAAGGTCAATGCAGGACATAGACCTCATCTGGACGTTGTGCACATGAGGCGAGACATGTTTGGGAGTAGTGGTGCATGATGTGGCAGAGTATCAAACAACCCCAGGTTGCTTTTAGAATGCGAAGTTCTATGTGCCCCTGCGGGGGTGTAGGCGATGAGGCCAGAAGTCTGTGGCTGGATTGGTCCAGCAGTCCATGTCACCAACAACAAATGGGTCAGGGGGTAGCAGGAGGGAATTGATAGCTGAGAAAAGTTCCTGATGATCTTGTACACAGGTTGGGGCGTAAATGTTAATGACAGCATGCACTTCAACATCCAACAAAAAGGTGACAACAAGGACACGGCCGTTGAGGTATGATTTTGACAAAATAAATTTAAAATTATGGGTCACTTGAACAAACACCTCACAGTGCGGTGACCAAATGGAAAGGGAAGGGAGAAGCATGGTTGCCCATGTGTCCTCTGCACTGCGCGGACAGTGGGTTTCCTGAATGGCCAGGATGTCCACAGGTAAAGTATTTTTAAAAAAACTCAGTTTCCTAGCCCAGGATGGTGAGGCCTTGAGTCCAGAGATTTTCAACGTCCCTAAAGTAAAGGCTCCCCCATCACACCTTAGGTGCAAGGGGAAGGGCACCCATGCCCTTAAGCCTTCTCTTTTTCAGACGTCGCTGTGTGGCAGCATGGGTATTCTGTGCTACAGAGTAAGGTTCATTATGGCTAGCTTTAGCAGTGGGCTTGACGTTGGCTTTTGCATTCCGTTTATTTCCCCCTTGGATAGTTTTATTTTTTGTGTAGTGTGCACTTGCAGTGCACCATCGCCTGTTGATGAAATTGTGGGATGTATATTAGTGAGTGACTCGGTTTCATTTGAGGCTTGGTGGCATTGGGCAGGTGAATCCAACTCTCCTATCAGGTTGTCATCTTGGGTGGCCAAATCTGATTGATGGAAGATTTTGTGAGCTGCTTCCACAGCAAATGATTCTATGTCCTCTTGGGTCTAAAAAGGTGGAATCACAGATGCGGTTGTGGCCGCCACCTTGCAGGCCTGATTGACCTTTTTACGCTCCTGCGGGGACACAAGTTTCACTTGAATGTAGCACCCAGGCGCGCCCCACGGGAAGGCTGCGTTGGTGTCTATTGCTGGTTAATAGTGGGCGTCTGCACCGCACATTGCTTCTGGAATTATTTCAGTTTGAGTAATGCCTTCCTTGGCGGGGCAGGTATGGGCCTTGTGGCCAAAAGCATGACAGAATGTGCAGATAGGAGGCGCGCTATCCACAGTGACCTAGAATGGTCAGGATTCTTGTCCATCAATTTCCACAAAAGCAGTATGAGGGATTTGGGTCAAATTTTCTGCTACCCTGTGGATGGGGTGAGAACAGCAATCGCTTTGCTCGTGCATAGGTCTGGAATGAGCATAAAGCACTGCATCTCAAAGGATTGGATCTTCCCATATTTGGTGAGCCCTACCTTCAGGTGGTGCTCCAGTACGGTGCGCTTAACTGTAGTAGGTAGGAAGTCAAAGATAACGAAAATTTGGTTGGATTTAGTCCAGCGAGTGCACTTCATTTTGACTACCCGTTGACTTTCTGGGAGGTCCACCACCACCTGCACTTTTGTGGCTTCGTCCACTGCATTTGTGTTTTTTAAATCTAAGATTCAGCCAACTGTAAGGCATGGAGTGTGGTGCGACGTACACTGCTCAGGAAATGTGTGTACATCTCCACAAAACTTCTCCCAAAGCGCCGTTTGTTATATATCCAGGAAGACATGCACCCTGTGTTCCACCGATGATAGTGGTTGGGAGTGTGGCGTATTGAAATGGGTTGCAGCGCGCTTGCCAGGCCAAAATTTCTGGGGAGATGGTAACCACCAGTTTTTTACTATTAATTTTATTTATGCCGCCGGTTTCACCATGGCGTTTACAAAACTTGGTTGATGTGGGGCCTGCACCTGTGCCCTTAGCTTTGCTCGCCCAACTGCTACCCAACATTGGGTGCACACTAATCTCCTCGAAAAGATTATCAAACTTACCTAGAATTGAATTGAATATGCTGCAAAAGTGTTTGCAACGAGAGAGAAAAGTGAATGAATATGTCATTTTTAATAAACATTATAATACTTTGAGTGATTGCAATCACCATATTGCCTTCCCATTGCATCAAAAGTGCTTAAATCTTTTTCAATCTTCTGAAAGAATATACATGCTTTTAAATCCTTTTTTGCTGGAATCACATTAATGGTACTCACTTTGGAGGCCCAATGATTCCACCAAGTAAGAATCTTCGCATAGAAGAACAGCGTCAGATTTATCTAGTTCTAACAAAAAAATTATCCTAATTCTAAGTCAAAACATTATACTAATATAAATGATTTGGACATGTTACGCTGAACTAACAACAAGCTATTATGCAAGCATGAATCTTTGGTTAATAAATTCAAAGATGTATAGAGCCAACTTCATAGCATTTTTGACAGAAATTCTTATTAAAGGACATCCTCAATGTCATGGTTGAGTGGTTACGCTGCGTTGAGCAAGAATTGAATTCTAGAAAAGTTGGTGAACTTTCTTATGAGATATCAACAAACAAGAGATAGTAAAGAAGAATGGTTTTGATGCAACAAAAGTAAAAATGAGAAGACTTCAGAAGAGCTCGTTATGATTAGAGAAGGCAACAAAAATCAAAGTACATACAGCAAAGGCTCTGGGGACAAAGGCTATGCCTCACAAAGAGGACTTCCCCAATTATTTGCAGTTTTTCCAGCTAAGGAAATAGTTACCTCACAGAAGACCGCAGCAGACTCAAGTTCTACTTCCCAACCCATGTACACTCCTTAAACTGGTGCAACTTGCACCAGGCAGGAGTCACTGCAGTTCACCCTAGAGTTCCAGCCCTGAGAGGTACAAGTTCCATGCTGACAACCTTCCTCTGTTCACACGAGACAAAAACATAAATGGATTGTTCAAGCGCTTTGAATTTGTTGTGGAAGGAGCTTTGGATTGTCAAAAGACAAAGTTATTATATCCATCATAGACATTGAGAGCACTGACCAGGTCACTTGCTATTGAAGGACAGCTCTGTCACTACCAGGAAGTCAAAGACATGGTGCTACAACTATTCAGTGACATAGAAAAAATGTACAGTAAAATACTGACTTCTTGACAATTGGGTTCCAGTTAAATAAATCTTTGGTTGAGTTCACCAAGCAATTACTATAGAAGCCCACATCTTGGTAGTAGCTGGCATATTGTCTTAGGCTGACGTTGGGATTGCAATGACTTCAGTTAAAAACCACCTCGTGAGCTCTTCAATTCAATGGCCCCAGTTTTTTCAGGGACATACCCTTACTAAGAAATGTCAAAAATCTGCAATAATTAAGTGCAACATTCAGAACTCTTAATTCAGAAAGGAAGCTGACAATGATCATTTCCAGTACCCCTCCTTAAGCACCCCACTACAGGCGGCCTATAATCCTCCATCTCACCTTTAGACAGGAACTTTTTAAAACGCTCATAGATGTGATGCCTCCAGATTAGTGTGCTATCACTGCATACAACGGGACTCTTTGCAGCACACTTCCCCCCAAGTGGCGAGTCAACATTGTACAGACAAAGCATATGACCATGAAAAAGCCAGAGCTGAGTAGAAAAGGGACAATCTACATCCGCTGCTTTGACATCAATAGTCCTACATATACCCAGCAAATTTTTCCATGAAATCCCCAACACTTTCTCTGAATAACTATTATACAAAAGGACTGCCAATAACGTATATGTACTGAACCATTTTTAAGAAAAAAAGCTGCAGCAGATAAAACCCACCAAGAAAACAGTAAACCTTATGTGTTCCATATACTCAAGCATAACTTTTTGGATAAACCCCAACCTTTTTTTGCGTACCATCTCTCAAGGGAGTCAAAATCACCATATCCATCAATTTGATTTCAAAGGAAACCCACAGATATGGATCAACATCAAACAATATTTGAATAAAAAAATGCTCAAGATATACATATATTAAACAGTTTAAAAAAGAAATAAATAGAAAGAAAGATAAAATGGAAAAATAAAATCAACATAGATAATAATTTTAACATTAATAATGATACTTATATAATACTAAACGCGGTTTTTTCTTTCTCATAACAATCACTTTAGTTACTAAGATTCAATTTTAATAGCAAATTTGGATAATCACACACAGGAAAGTTGGGCGACTTTATTAACAAAAATAATACAACATGGGCGAGCATCGTGGCAAGCGGTGCACTTAACGGTGCAACTAAGGGCAAGAAACGCCCTGGAGGGGGACTAGGAACCCAAGCCATAAAAAAATTGCAAACTCAGACACCATCTGGGCTTATGGTATTTACTGTAAAGCACGCGCAATACATGTACATTTAATTCAACCAATCTTTGTCAAAGGTGGAACATGGGATCAGACTCTTCCTTGTGGATGAGTCACCAACCCTGTGGGAGAAAACATGTGAGGCACAGCCCTCACTTTTTCCCTCATGTGGTGTATGTAGCCACCAACAACATGGGTGAGGCTGGATCAATATTGTTTTTGAAACAGCCAATGAAGATGATGCCGCAGCAAAAATCTGCGTGGAAATTTCCCTCCCTGAGGGCAAAAAAATTGTGTGCACCACGCGCACCAGATGGAACAAAGCGAAAACTTTGTTCATCTCCTTTGACTTGCTCCTCACCAACCTTCCTCATAAGGTAATCGAGGAGGATCTCCACAAAGGTATTGTGGCCTATGGAGAAATCCAACAACTCAAATTACAGCAATTTTGCTTAATGCCTGACCTGTGCACGATCAAAGCTATTGCTGTAATCAACCCCTTCCCAGAAGTGGAAGAGGATTTATCCAGAATTCCCCGCGCAGCAGAATTTCACTTTGCAGATGGGGGCCAGTCAGCTGCATTCTGAGTTACACCGGAATGCGCACCGCCCATTTGCAACCACTGTGGCTCACTGGGCCACAAGAAACATGCATGCCCTGTAAAAGAGGGCTTAATGGAAAATGATTTTTGTGAAGAAGCTATGGACGAAGATAATGAAAACTTTGTCAAAATGACTGATGGCCACCACCCATTCCGCTGAGGTGAAGATGGACTATAATCCATCGTGGACCCAGTTACAAGTAAACAGCGTAAAGCAGCACAAAAAGCCTGCAAGAGAGCAGTGGCTGAAGCGGCGGCAAATGCGGAATCCGCCATTAACCACAGACAAAAACAGGAGGATATTTTGGATATTTACCAAACCAACCAATCAGAAGAATATGCCCAGGTCAAAAATTTTCACAGTAACCAGACTGAGCCACAAAGCGTCATCAGTCATGCACATACTGAGGAACAATGCAACCGCAATTTGGGTGAAAATGTGGTGCACAATGCAACAAAATTGAACCTCAAAAATATAAAATCCAATCAACAGCCCGCATCAAATCAACATGAGACCTGTGCAGGAAAAGTTGATGCAAATGCAAAAAACCGCAATTCCCTTGAATCATTAGGTCAGATCAAGGGAACCAACAATGGCAGTGAAAGAGTTGGAGTACAGACGTAGAGCATGGCCAAAATGAGCCGCGGTGGGATAGGACCAGAAGGTCCTCCCAATTGCTCCTGAGGCGCCGCGGGCACCTCAGTGTCAATAGGGACATTAAACATCGCGGGAGCCAGGGCTCATATGTCCCAAGCCAAAAAGCTGGCATTCCTGCGAAAACCTCTTGTAGACATCATGGCCATCCAAGAAACCCACTGCCTACAAGGGGAAGAAGAATCCTGGTCAACCAGGGTCGCACCATTACAATCAGTATGGACGTCTCACTGTGGGGTGATAGTCCAAAACAACAAAAAATTTAAAATTACAAATTTATCATCAAACTTGAACAGTCGAGACCTGGTAGCAACAATCGCATGCCAAGATGAAATAATTTTGTTAGCATGTATCTACGCACCATGCACTGCAACTGAGAGAAAAAAAATTTTATATAAAATTTCTACTCTCACCCTCCCACCAGATATCATCATGTTAGGCGATTTCAACTGCTGGGATAACCCCAATACAGATCAATGGCCTAATCTCAGGGGATACCCACCTGGACACATTGAATATCGCACAATGAAGGCATCTCTTGGCTTACAGGATGCTCTTCCCCCCAATTCACCAATCCTTCCCCACATGACAAGACCCAACATATGTGAGGGACTTCTCATATTGATGAGTCATATTGACCACATCCTCATCCCACAATCCCACCACTCAAGAATCTCCAAATTTACACCAAAAAAGATCAATTTTTCTGGTCACCGATTAGTTATGGTGCAGTTAGCG
Organism: Massospora cicadina; assembly: GCA_022478985.1. NCBI lineage: Eukaryota > Fungi > Entomophthoromycota > Entomophthoromycetes > Entomophthorales > Entomophthoraceae > Massospora > Massospora cicadina. The sequence continues at coordinate 29,423 of JAKSZP010018920.1, read as the reverse complement.
CCAACCCAATCCCACACACAGGTGTCGCCTTGGAGAAAGCTTCACCCAGAAAATATAAAATTGCCCGAGATATCTGACTGGGTTGAAAACAAGGCTACAAACCCAGAATTCAAGCCCCATTCAGTTTAGATCCCATCAGAACATGGGAAAATTTCAAGAAAGATTTAATCAGCAAAACCTGACATATTGCATCACGCAAGTACACCGTGAACACAGCCACAATCAAGCGTACCTTGGCAGAACTAGACCACCTGGAAATAAATACTCTGAGATCTGGCTATAGCCCTAATTGGGGACGCAAATGGGCAGAAATTTCAGACCAACAAACAATCTCATCTTTGAACACTAACACAGAATCAAAAATATCAAACAAAGGTAAGTTCATAAAGGAAGGCAAAACCTGTTTGTCATACTTTTTCCGCCAATTCCACCCCCGTGGAAACCAGCCTGCATGCACACAGGTCCGCAAGACCAATGGCACCGTGGCAACTGACCCTGAGGAGGTCAAGGCGGAAGTACACCGCTATTACATCTAATTATATCGTGATATGCCAACAGATCCACAAAAAATTAAAGAATATATTCAAACTGCCAAGATACAAAGTACACCGCCAAATTACAATATACTATCCCTTATTACACGGGAGGAGCTTTGGGAAACAATTCGCCGTGCACCACGTAGGAAATGCCTAGGGCCTGATGGGATACCCTACAAATTTTACAAAAACTTATTTTCAACAAATCGCCCCCCTCCTATTGGCGTCAATGAACCAGAGTTTGTAGGAAACACGCCTATTACCAGGAGGCCATGAATCCTACGTTATAACCTTGTATAAAAAGGGTGACAAGTTGGACTAGGCCAACTGGCGCCCAATTGCACTCTCCAACACTGACACAAAAATTCTAACAAAAATTCTAGAAGCTAGATTAGGCGCAATTGCATCTGGCGTCCTATCACCCAACCAGTTTGGGTTTATACCAGGGCGTTCAATCTGGAACAACATTCACCCTGTTGCAAACATCTGCCAATCCAAAGCAACTGGTGCCCTGGTCTTCTTGGATCAGGAAAAAGCGTATGACCGTGTTAGCTGGCCATACCTAAAAGAATGTCTACATGCCTTCAGACTCCCACCAAGATTCATAAAATGGGCGATGCTCCTAACAGAATCTGCAACCATGGCTGTATGCGGCCCTGGATTCCTAACAAACAAGATTAAACCACACAGTGGGCTCAAACAAGGGGATCCCCTCAGCCCAAAGCTATAAAATTTCAGCTTTGACCCATTCCTATAAGTAACTGAATCACATCTCATGGGGATAATTGCACAAGGACAACCAACAGTCAAGATACTGGTCTTTGCGGATGACTGCGTAGCAGGTATAACAAACAATGATGATGCCCAACAGCTGGAACGCACTCTAGAGGATTACTCCAAGGTGAGCAATGCATCGCTCAACAAAAGGAAGACAGAAATCATCCTCTTAGGCAAATACACAAACAATTGGGCCACAACATCAGAACCTCACACCAACACTCGAAGAAAAAACCCAATTATTTTACCCTTTGCATCACCTCCCACCACCACTCCTATCTGACACTTTGAAATTTGGCTAGAATCAAGGAGATATGCTAATGAGACAATGGAAAGTAACCTGTTACAACGGGTATCCAAACGCGTAGCCTCCCTCAAGGGGAGAACCCCAGGACTAACAGGACGAGTTACAGTTGCTAACTCGCTCATCCTCCCAATACTGTAATACCAGGCCCATGCGATAGCCTTCTCACCTACCTTTATAACCTCAACTCGCGCGCTTATCCAGGGCTGGCTGTGGCCTGGCTCTCACCCTCCTATACGGATGGAAACACTATTTGGTCCACGCTCAAGCGGAGGCATGGGATTAATAGATTTTGAGAGCCATGCCAATCACATCCTAGGTACCTGGATAAAGGAAATCCTTGCTCCAGACCTCCTGCAACAACATTGGTCCAGAGCAGCAAGGACTAACTTTGCACAGGCGCTCAAATTAACCAACACACATAGTCCACCCAGACTACTTTCATACCTTGCCAAGCACCCTACTGCAACAGGTCCGCATGGAACCTCCCCTCATTTCAAACATATCCTCTGAACTATCCGCCATATGGGATGGACCATAAAGAACATGGGTACTATACAGGGAAGGGGACGACCCAGCCCCCAATTCAAATTAAGAAACCCAGAAAACCACCCCCAGAGAGATATGCTCGCAACAACCCCAAGCATAGCTTGGATAGAATACCTAGATATGCTGGACATTCCCTATGATTTAACCACACAGAAAGCAATGTGGAAAATGACACACCACCCACTCCTACAGCCAAGGATAAGAGCAAACGCCTGGCGCTGTTTGAGAAGGACCTATAGGATGGCGGACCGCTCCAAGTCCCTCCACAAAACATGTGCAGTATGTGGAGGGGAGGGATCCCTACATCACCGCCTAGAAACATGCCCCCCATCCAAAGCTATATGGCAGGAAGATGCACGCCTGCTCAAGATTAAAAACGAACAAGAATTCTCGATATCAAAAAGTATCTTCGCGCTCCAAATCGAGTCACCAATCCCATCTACCCTCCGCTCCCTAATACCCATTGCAATGTGGACAATACACACAATTGCATTAGATGCGTTCAAGGGCACGGTCCCAACCACTCATGGGATTATTAACAGATTCCATGTCCACTTACTAGAGCACTTCCAAGCCTGGCTCTATGGATATTTGAGACCAAAACAAAAAGCGCTCATAGAATAATGGTTCCCACTCTGGTTCCTCCACACAGACCCTTTCCTTCACACCTGCTCCATAGCAGGGGAAACCCCCTCAGAGTAGTGCACCAACCCCCATACCTGGCAGTCCCGCTGGCAACAGGGGTAACTTGAGTACCCTGGGGTGCCTAATTTTATATTTGTTAGTTATTCTCTTAGTTTCACAAATATTTGGTAATGTCTGTCCCCTGGTCGGCTTACCTCAGTTATTTAAGGTATATAATACTAAACGCACTTTAATAGAAAAAGTAAATAATAGATCTGCACACTTGTATCTGCAAAACAACCAACTCAACCATCTCAAATCTCTATAGGCAGTCTTGTGCAAATCAACCAGTTTATACACAATTTCTCCTCAAATGACGCCTCACAGCCATTATGGCCTCTTTGGTCACTTTGGCCTCTGCCTGGAGCAGAGGCGGCTGTATCACTTGAGGGGAGGGGTTAGTAGCATAAAGGGAGACAAATTACCCTTAGGAGGGGAGAGGCCTCCATAGACAAAATGTTAGAGGAGACAGGACTAGGAACCCATGGGAAAGCCATGAAGGAGAGAGATCAACCAGGTTATCAAAATGGATATGTCCCTGGTCCATCAGGAGCAAGCCTTGCAACCCATCTATGGGTGGTCCTAAGACAATAAGGAATAGGTAATAAAGGGTGGAGCCATACAAAGTGGGCACAAAATGGTGAGCTTTTTTCAGATTGAGGAGAAAAGGATGCTCCAAGCACCAAGAAATTCATAAGAAAATTTATCAGGGTGGGATAGGCATAGGGAAAAGTGGAAGACGCCGAAAAAGCACTTAGCTGGCTCACTTAGGTGCTTCCTGATGGTAACCCATCACTAAACCAAAATTTCCCGTGGGGAAAAGAAGATAGTATTTCCAATTAGTGACACTAAATGAAGATACTGGCTCAGATCAGTAGCATTTAGAGACTAAGTCGCAGCAGAAACCCCAGAACGCATATGTTAAGCAGTTTATTTTAAAAGTTTACCTTCAGCAAACGAAAGTGGGCTGGGTCATGAGGTAGCTTACCCAACCAGCTAACCAGAACATATCAAACTAAGCACAGTATCTGATGGACTGACAACCACCCTGAATGATGCTTGGAAGTTAGTGGTAGAATCAGAAGAGAGAAACTGTATTCCAGGAACTTCACTGCCTCATTAATTAAAGACCCCTTACATTACTTTACTTCAGTGCAATTGCGCCACAAAACTCCCAAAAGTAGCGCGCCAAAATCAGTTAGCTGATGAACTCTGGGAGGAGCTCCTTATGAGCAAGAGCAGCTGCAACACCCACCACTGGCACATCATCTTTATCAAAGATATTGAAAAACTCAGTAGATGGGACTGTCTAGAATCAATACGCCTTCATTTCACTATACTCTAAGAAAATATGAAGTGGGACAAGTTTGCAGGTGAATCAGGGAGCATGAAGACATTGACTAAAGACAAGCAACCAGAGGATGGCGCCAAAGAAGACTTATTGTTCAGTCAAGGCTAGAAGAAAATGTCAAAAAATAGTATGACTGGACAATAAGCTTAAGTTACTAACTGAAAAGTCTATGGCTATATGTCAAAAGCATGATAGGAATATTACTATTAACCTAATGGAATTTGATGACAATTGCCAATAAACAATTAAGCCTAGTAAGTATAGAAATTCTGATGAAAATTTCTATAATGAATCATTATTGATGAATATCATTAAGTAAAGAATTCAAACTAAACTGAAAAGCTAAAATTGCAAAAAACACTCTGTTGAACCCATAATGGAGATAGTTGAGTGGCCATAAGGAATAATATAGGTACTACACTGAAAAAGCAAGAAAAGAGACCTTTTTGTAAGATAAATCAGCAGTGCAACTCTGCTGTTGTAGAAAATAGTAATAACACACTAAGACTAGTAGTGGACTCTATAAAAAATAAAGGAATATATATAGATAATATCAGTTTCTTTAATACTATAATATTTTGAGGGATGGCAATTGACAAATCGACTTCTCATTGAATCAGTTTACCTATTCCTTTGCAACCTTCCACTGGTTTATCCACAATTATAAATGCTATCTGCCAAAATTGCAATAAATACTATCTGTCAGAATTGTAGATGACCACATAATCCAACCTTTTAATCAATTATAAAATTTGACAATTAAGTTATAATTGTATAGGATCAGCAATTGTGGCCGATTGATGAGATTATCATTGGGCACCACCCTGTCACAGTTCCAATATGACTGGATGATAATTTTGGGACAGCTAGGTTGAAGTCTGCCAAAAATGATATCAGATATGAGTATTCGAGTGCCTCAAGACAAGGCGATATTGGTATTAACAGGTTTTATTGGATATAATGGTTTTATTATTGGATCGCCTCTAAATAAAGCGATGTTAATATTCGACAAATACAAATTAAATCATCTACAATTAGGGCAATAGCGAATTAGAGAATAACCAGCTGAAACGAGGAGAATCAATGGAACTGAATAGTCCAAGCTATGGGAGTGTCATTGTCCAAGCCGCTGCAATATAAGCGAGATGGGCAATTAAGAGGAGGTTGTTAAGTGAGTTTAGGATAAGCATAATAGAAAAGAATCTGCGGTATTAAGTATATTTAATAGAAGAGGTTGTGGGAGCAAGTGCTCCATATTTATTTAAGTTTATTCTGTTGTTTCACAGACAACAATCATCATATTGTTGGTCCTGATTGCTCAGTGGTTCAAACCCTGTGCAATATCCGCTGGCATATCTATTGATACCACCAATTTTATAACAATCCACAATAATATTAGAGGTCGCCAAGTAATGAATTTTTTCAGGCATCATCCTCAATGATATTTGAGGCCACTGACAGATGAGAATTTTGTTGGGCATCATCCCTAATGAAATCAAGCAATAATTAAATATTGGAATAACACCTGAAAGTCAAATTGCAGGGAATTGTTAGAGTGGAAAGTATTGGAGTCATCAGAAACTACCAAAATGTTCAAACGCCGGAGGAAGAGTAAAATCATCATCAGCTGAAACAATTGGTTTTGATTACCTAATACCATTTATTTGGTCTGCCAAACACCCAAGGATTACGTTTCTAAGAAACCCAAGGCAAAGGTACCTGACGAGATTTGGTGCATAACACTGAGGGTCAAACCAGTATAGGAACACAAATAATTCCCAGCGGACAGCTGAAAAGTTGTGTGCAGATTCTAACTATAAAAACCCCAAATTATTCTCTGATAAAGGCAGATTCAAAGTTGATATTAACTAAGTTGTTTTAACATTGATTGTTTTAACATTACTCTTAAGAGAAGAGTGCAAGGATCAGATATCTTTAGGTTGTTATCATCAGATCTCCACTTAGCTCTGTGTGAAGAGAATAGGGAAAGTATTTCCTACCAGTACCAGAATATCTTCAAGACTAAGAAGCACCAGTTTAGCATTGGACTTTTCACTCAACATGGTTTTTGGGATTCAACTCTAATAATAGTCTTCATACTATTGCCCCAGTTACTCAAGTTCAATCAAATAATGAATGCAAGGATCCACGATTCTGTTCAGTTGAAATCTAGGGCCATAAGCGAGCTACCACCTAAGCCCAAGACTTTAACATTGGTGCTCACTACAGAGGTAGTTGAGTTGTCAAAAGCCAATTTATACAAATGATATTTTATAAGGAAGAGTTTCAGAAGCTCTGGATGGAACTACAGGCTGTCAATCAAAAGTGCTCAGCTTGGCATCTCAAGCCAATGTTAGTACCTTAGAGGAGTGTATGATCAAGGTGGAAGAGATGCTCAAATAATTAGGAATAGTTAATAATGACCTGTGTGGGAATTTTGACTTTTTGAAGTTGAAAGAGGGCAAACTCATTAAAGAAATTTTATTTTCAGAAAACCAAATGGGAAGCAGATTGAGAACGCATCTGGCAGTTTCATGAGGAGATGGCAAAAATGACCAATCATATGGAGGAATTGGAAAAACACAAATGTGATTGTGAACAATTTGAAGTAAATGAGGCCGAAGCAAAGGCATGTGAAATGCCAATCAGGAAGACCTCTCCGCCCCAAAACATGCCTAAACCATTTGCTGGTGTATCAGAAATGACTCCCAAAGCCACACCTATGGCTTCTCGAGTAGCTGGGTCAGGATCTTCTATAAGTGGAGCAACTTAGGAATTTTGAAATATGCAGAAATTCCCCACCTTTCACTGGGATAACGCCCTGGCATTTTTCCACTTATTTGAGATGACCATGTTTGGCCATGTGGACCATCAAAAATTGGTGACTGTAATGAACTGCCTTAGCACAAACTACCAAAATCTTATGCTACCTCATCTTAATGGAGATAATTGGTCATACACGGAAGCAAAAGCAGCCATTATGTTGGAGTTTGGAAGCCCTACTCAGATGGCAAATTGTAAACAAGAGTTCATGGGTATCCAATTCCTCAAATATGAGACCCTGGCTAGTTTCGCCAACCATTTTTACCAAGAAGCCCAGTCTTGGAAGAAGCAAATGTGTTAAGTAACTTTGATGCATGCATAGCCATGCAGGAGGCGCTTCATCCCTACCACAAATTGCATCGGATTATGGCAGCAGCACAAGTAACTGAAATAATGACTTCACAGATGGCGGACCATCTGAAGATGTTGGGAGCAACTTTTGATGCGCCCAATCAATTTTATGATAAAATTCCAATTGAGGACAATCAAACTATAGGTGAATTAGAAGATGAAATTCCATTGAGCAATAGAAAGTCGTTATTCAGCAGAATCAAGTCATAATGGGGGAAAACCCTGATGGATCCAAGTGGAAGGATAAATCAACTAGCCACTATTGGAAAAATGGAGCGACGGGACAATTTACCACCCAAAATTGGCAGGATCAGGATGGGCTAAAACTAGATCTGCCAGAAAAGTCCCTATCAATGAATTGTTGAGACCCGTCCTGGGTTTGGTAAAAGTGGCAAGGTGCCAGCGGAACCCGTCCTGGGGTTTGTACAGGTGGCAAAGTGCCAATGAGAACCGTCCTGGGGTTTTTACAGATGGACCAGTTGATCTTTCAGCAAACGATGCAAAGATGGGGCTGGCGCGGCATGATGTCATGGGAATAACACTTGAGAAGAGGCGGCAATTGGTAGCAACCAAGGATACAAAGTCATCTAACCAAGCAGTGCATATGGGTGTTGAGTGCAGACAGACCTGCACTCCACTGAGGACATAAGGATATGATAAACCAAAATGAGCTCAAGCTAAGGCGGCTTCCATCCCCAAGGGTTCTATCTTCTGTTAGATATCTGGTCAAGAGGGGGATATGTTGTAATTGCAGATGACCACATAATCCAACCTTTTAACTGATTATAAGATTTGACAATTATGTTATAATTGTATAGGATCAGCAATAGTGGCCAATTGATGAGATTATTGTCAGGCATCATCCCCAATGATATTAGAGTTTGCCAACTAATGAATTATCGTTGGGCATCATCCCCAATAATACTTGAGGCCACCAATAGATGTGAATTTTGTCAGGCGTCATCCCTGACGAAATCAAGCAATAATTCAATATTGGAATAACACCTGATAGTCAAATTGTAGGGAATCATTCAGAGCGGAAAGGATTGGAGTTCTTGGAAACTACCAAAACGTTCAAACGCCGGAGGAATAGTAGAATTGTCATCAGCCAAAACAATTGGTTTCAATTACCTAATACCAAATGTTTGGTCTGCCAAACACCCAAGGATTACGTTTCTAAGAAACCCAAGGCAAAGGTACCTGACGAGATTTGGTGCCTAACACTGAGGGTCAAACCAGTATAGGAGCACAAATAATTCCCAGCGGACAGCTGAAAAGTTGTGTGCCAACCCTAACTATAAAAACCCCAAATTATTCTCTGATAAAGGCAGATTCAAAGTTGATATTAACTAAGTTGTTTTAACATTGATTGTTTTAACATTATTCTTAAGAGAAGAGTGCAAGGATCAGATATCTTTAGGTTGTTATCATCAGATCTCCACTTGGCTCTGTGTGAAGAGAATAGGGAAAGTATTTCCTACCAGTACCAGAATATCTTCAAGACTAAGAAGCACCAGTTATCATTGGACTTTTCACTTAACACGGCTTTTTGGGGATTCAACTCAAATAATGGTCTTCATACTATTGCTCCAGTTACTCAAGATCAATCAAATAATCAATGCAAGGATCCACGAATCTGTGCAGTTGAAATCTAGGGCCATAAGCGAGCCACCATCCAAGCTCAAGATTTTAACACTATCAGAAAACATTTTTGCGGCATTATTGTTTCAGTTTTTCCAAAGTTTTGATGTTCAAATTAGATTTTTTTTCAATCTCAGAAGGCGGTGTTGAGTTGATTTCTCAATTTCAGCCTTTCCTTGTCAGCTTTTTTATCAAATTTGCCTTATTAATGAAATTTCCCCTTTTAAGTTTGTCTTATTATTAAAACACTTGTTGGGAAAGAGGCATTGGGCCCTGGCTTTTGAGGTCTTTAAGATTTTTAAATCTATACAGAGTTTCTAGTATAACATATAGCACTCTGCAGATTTGACAACCAGGAGAGGGCTTTGAATATGGTTGGAGAGAGGAACAGGGGAGGTGTGGTGGTGTGTCAGCTACCCCATCTCTCATCCAGAGTATTACTAGGTCAGATATTTGGGTAAGGGCTGTGCATTGGGGTTTGAATCCTTCTTGATCCTATAGGGATGCATACCCTAATCAGGTTGACAGCTGAGACCGAGATCCTACAGTGTTATATTTTTGCCATGACCAGATTCAAACCTGATCTGTGGGGATGATAATATAATGCGTTCTAACTAACTCTCCTGATTACATAGGTCTAGCATGCTCAATTTTAAAGTAGTCATATATCTAAATATGTAATTTAAATATTTTACACAATACTAAAAAGCATAAAAAATTAAATATAAAAAAGCAATTTAATCCTGCTATCTTTACAATTAAATAATACTCTTAACTTTCCACAATCAGTCAAGACTCAGAAAGTGCAAAAAAAGAAATCAATGTCAGGATTTAGATAGACTGACACTATAATTTAATATATATATATAACAAAGAAGTAGCAGCATTATTATAGCATGATTGCTAGTACTTTTTTAATATTTAAATATTGAAGCACATTGTTGAGTCCTATAAACTATTGTATAGGACTAGAATTTAACTAAAAAGCTCTTAAAGCTATGTCTAAGGTAGTAATTATGGGTGGATTAATGATGAAGTTTTAAAATTATTACCAAATGTTCTAAAATATCCAAATTGCAATTATTAAAAATGAGTTGTAAAATACTCTTGAATATAAGGTTATATAATTTATAAAGCTGGTAAGACTTCTAATTTTGGAGAAATGAAAATAACACTGGGATGAAATAGAATATTATGGCAATACAAAAGTATCTATAATTTAAAAAAACCTCCTTATTTCTTAATATTATTGGGGCCAACCTAAGAAGGGCATTGATGCGTTTTTTTGTAAGATTTAAATAAAAAATTTGGTATTTGAGGTAAAAAACAAGGCAATACTCACGCTTAAAAAGCAAGTATTGACAGTCAGCTATGGACAAATCTTTTACATCTGGGACAATCTACAAGATTGTTTGGAAAGATCCAAACAGGATTCACATGTGTGTAGGAACCAGTAGATATGCCTTTAAGATTGGCTTCCTGGCTCTCAACACCTTGAAAAGGGTACCTCTGGTTAATGCACTTGAATGATCAATAAAAAAAGAAGGATAAGTTCTCAACTGTGAGTCAATCTGGAATGCTTGAAAGATCCTAATTGAATGGAAATAAAAAATGTTATTAGAACATAAACTATTATATTATATTATATCATTTTTGATTTTATAGATATAAATAATACTATTTTTTTCTAGCTGCTCATAAAGTCCTTTTTAAAAAGCTTTGCCACATTTGAACCTTAATGTCAGAATTCGCCCTAGTAGTTGTGAAGCCTCAACCTTGGGCTTGAAATAAATTTATTCAATTAGACAATTTTGGTCTATATTTATTTATTATCTAGCAATTAATTTATTATTGGGCTTAAGGCTAAAATTATTAATCCTTATTTAAATAGAATTGATTGGTAAACAACGCCAAATTCACAGTCAACTGAATTTGGGATGAATAGCCCAGTCAATGCCTCACTGGCTGATAAGATAGAGAAGAATACACAAAGCAACATAACGCCATTTTTATATCAAGTCTGAGGTTGTATTCAACGTGCAACTCCTATATTCACCCCATTAACAACCTTACATCACCTATTCTAACTTACTATCTGTTGGCCTCCTTATGGCATATAATGAAACCACTCAACTGTGTTACCATTACCAACCTCAGTCCAGCTCTTGATGATGAAGCCTGATCTACTCCAATTCTGAATCTATACTGTGCCATTATCTCATATATTCCTGAATCTCTTTCTACCTTCACAAATAGTATGCACCTATCTCTCATCTGGAATATTCCCCTCGTTATATCTTATTTTAATCTTGATTCTATATAGGTAAAAGTTAAAGTACCTCATAATTATTAATAGAGTTATGATCAATCTAATAAATCTTTTGTCAATATTTATCTACCTAGTTTAATTAGATATTATCTGTAACTTAAGCAAAAATTTGCCTTGGCAACAACTTCTAGTCCACATGGATTTCCTAACTCCAAAAAGAGATTTTGCTGCTCAGATAGCAGAAATTGCTTTGGCGACAACTGTTTTCCACCAAGAAATTGCCCTTGTGAGGGAAATTCACCTAAGAAATTCCGCTGGTGCTATTCACAACTAATAATCATGTAGCCTTCAAAGGAACATACCCTCAAAGTAAACAAGAATTTAAAACTTGGCCTACTGTCTAACTTATATATAAGCTGACAAAAAATGATACTCACTACAAGGGACTTACAATCTGTGTGGCTAAAACGCCTACCACAAAAAATGGAAATAACATAAGTCAAGAAAACCAATCTAAAAGTTCATGAAGAGTGTAGTCTTATAAATCAAAATCCCCAACATGAGGTGACTCTATTACAGCCTAACACTTAGAATTTCAAGTCGCCTTTGTTTTTGCCTTACCTTTATCAATCAAGCCCAGTATTAAATAATTACTAGAAAAACAATAATAATATAAAAATAAATGGAATAAAATCTGTGGGAGTCCTTTCCAGTCAAGCCCATGCTACACCATACCTTCTACAATGAAGGATTTATGCTTAATCTAACTGCCCTCATAAGAATTGACCCTTGGAGTTAACAATGCCTCCAGATTTTGTCCATCCAGCCACCCACCATATCCTTCAAGTAGAAACGCATCTTCACAAAGTAGCTTTCAAGCTGGGAATTACCAAAGCCTTTCGGTAAAATTGTTTTAGGTTTCTACAGCGCTGCCTCCTTGTTTGTCTGCAATAGCCAATATACCATCATAGACAATTTCCAATTATCAAACAATTATGGGTCCATCTCGCTATATTGGTTAATGGGATTTCTAAATACCTTATGGACCATCTCCATCAGAACGTATTACTCCCTAAATACTCTTGAAGTCACAATCTTGACCAGATCAGATTTGTTCTTTGAAAGCTACAAAACGCTAATAAAGACTAATTTTCTCACAGAAGTACCCTGATATTGAAAGTCCAGAAGGGCTAGAGGGGCTGTTGAAATTTTGGTGATATACTTGCTATACTCCAGAAGAGTTTGCGCAGGGTTGATCTCACTGAGCAATCATATGGATGATATGGAGATCGCCTGTCCTTAGAACACACTTAATAAAATATTAAAATATGTATCAATTGGATCATTGACACCTCTTTAATTAACTTAATATTTAAGCTACAGATACTCTCTTCTCCGCTCTCTTTTTTCTACTAATAATCCTCCTCTCTTCAATCAACTCATCTTATTTATATATTAACGACCTTGGTCAATACCGCTCCTTTTGTCTTAGACAATTCAGTTCCTTCGTATTCTCATCAGTTTCAGAAGAGTATACTATTCTTAAATTCCCTATAGCCTTAGTTTGAGGCGATCTACTATAATATTCATATGTCAACATCGCCTTATTGCCTTATTTGGAGGGGATTTGATAATTATCCTTCTTGACTCAATATCGCCTCATCCAAATCCGCTCAAATATTTGCACACTGTAAATTATGTTCTGTAAAATTTTAGCCAATCTGCCGTAGCTATTTAGGACTTATCGTCCAGTTATATCAGAATCTTGACATTACCCCCTTGACTAAACAATAAGTCTCCTAGTGTTTATATTCCCAGAGGAACTTTGCGTGCACTCAATTAATAATCCAACCACTTGCGGGGTCCTTGATAGTATAAGCGCAAACCTGTTTCCTTAATAATTTTAAACGGACTTACACAGATGGTGGCCAATTTGTGCTTTTGACCAAATCAGTTCTGGCCATGGAATAGAACCAGCTCTGTCTTTGAGCTTAGCTAGCCCGCTACACCCTTCACAATTAGCGTCCTGATTCCTTATCTTCTTGGCTAATCTGAGTGAGTACGCTTTGGTTTACAATTTAAGTCAGTGTATTTGTAAGGTTGGTCAAGTAGTTTTGAGGATCCATTCCGCTAGTATCTTCCATACAAGTATAGTGCAGTGCCAGAAGATCTGGGTGTTGTCCATATAGTAACTGAAAGGGACTATTCCCCATGACAGAATGATAGCTAATATTGTAAGCAAAGATGGCGGTGGATAGGAGGGAACTCCAATTGGAAGGTCGATCCAAAACCAATTTCTGGAGTATGTTCACCAAAGTACCATTATTTCGCTCAACCATCCCATTAGACTTGGGGTAATTTGTGGTCTTCAAAACCCTATGGATGCCATCAGCTCGTTTAGCTTGAGAAGTATGTGGGAGGTGAAGTTAAATCTGTTAGCATTAAGGATGAACTGAGGGCGCCATGTTGCTGGATAATACATTTTATCATGAACTTGGCCACTGTGACCACCCCCAAATCCCATTTTTCCCATGCTTCAACCCACCTGGTCAAGTGGTCAATTGCCACCATAGTGTATTTGGACTGGTTAGTTCCCATTGACAGAGGGCCAATGACATCAAAGGAAACTGTATGCCAAGAAAAATGTGGTTTCAATAACTGGTACAAGTTCTTCTGGCAGAACGGCTTTTCCATTTGGCACTTGTGGCAGCAGGAGATTGTTTCAAGCATATCAAAGTTTATGCTTTCCCAGTAATATCAAGGCTGCAACAATTCCAACACATTGCGCGCTCTAACATGTCTGACTGCCTTATGTGCACTCATGATAATTCTAAGCCGTTCCAAGGGTCATGGGAAGTTCACCTTAGAGTCTCCAATCCGTTTATACACCTCTCCGTTCCGCTGAAAGGTGTTAGCTCACATCTTGTTTAATGCTTATATAACTTGAGGCGGTTCATAATCATATTTTCTGCTGAGCATTTTATCATACATCACATCGCTCAGATCCGCTGTGACAGCACCCGTTGGCAGTCTCAACAAGAAATCAGCGTTCTGTTGTTTTTCTCCATGTCAGTGGAGGACTTTGAAGTCATAAGCATGCAGTTTTAGAGTCTATTGTGATAGACGCCCTTCAGGATCCTTAAGATTCTGCAACCAGCGTAATGAAGAATGATCCATTATGACTTTAAACTTCACTCCATGTAAGTACACCCTAAATTGCTTAGACGCATAGATCACTGCTAAGCGCTCCCACTCAATCATGATATAAACACATTCATGGTAGTTCAGGATACGACTTCAGTACACAACTGGGTGCTCCTCCCCCTCATCGTCTTTTTAGTATAGGACCGCCCCTGCAGTGGAAAGATACGCTTCCATCTGGATAATAAACTCTTTATCAAAATATGGGTAGCGTAGCACTGGCGCACTGATTAACGCCATCTGATTGAATTGAAAGAGCATTGTCAACGTTCCTTCCATTTAAACGCAGCATCCTTCTTTACTAACTCAAACAGCGGACCTCCAATACAGATGAAGTTAGTTTAAAGCGTCAGTAGTAGCTACCATCCCCAGAAATACTTGTATGTCGTGCTTATTTTTTATGTAGTCATCTATTGGATAGCCTCCATCTTGGCTTGTTGGTGTTTTAGCCCTGTCACATCTACCAAAAACCCAAGGTACTCTAGTTGGTCATTGAAGAATTGTCATACATGAGGTTTGCTCTTGATGTTGGCATCAGTTAGCTAGCAGAATACCTCCTCCAAATGGTTAAGGTGCTCAAAAAATATTCAGGAGAATACATTGATGTCATCGAGGTACATGAGAACGCATGATAGCTTTATATTGCCAAGAATGGTGTCCATCGCCCGTTGAAACGTAGCTGGGACATTACATAGCCTTTGAGGCATACGTATCAGTTGAAAAAACCCTTTGTCTGTGATTATGGCGCATTTCTCCTGTTCTGCCATGGGCAACTCAATTTGTCAGTACCCAATATCAAATACATCGCTGAGAAGTAACAAGCTCCTAAATGATCCAAGGTATTGTTGATCCACGGCAAGGGGTATAAATCCTTCTTGGTGATACTGTTGAGCTTCTGGTAGTCTATCACTACCCAGTTGTTACTGTCCCTTTTTTTGACAATTAGAATGGGCGAAGCCCACGGACTCTTTGATGGTTTGAGCATCCCTGCTCCAGAAGCTTTTCAATTTCTTCAGTTAGTACGTCCTCAGCTGCCCTCAATTAGCGGATCATCCAAGACATGATGGGGGGATGATGACCAGTGTCCAATAGATGAACCACCCTCTGAGCACACCCTAAATAGTGGTCATCAACGTCAATAATCTCCTTATATTTTTGAAATAAAGCTATTCCTTGGTCCTTTGTTCTTCTGATAACCTCATTAAATCCTCTCGTGGTATCACCACCGTTAAGCCGGGCTGCAGCTCAACGGGTAGACTAGATTCATCCAGCGGCCTGAACTCGTGAACCCAAAGGACCTCCTCACTGGGTCAAGTGTAAATACGCCACTTTTTTGATTCCAGTGGATTTGCGATGGTTCGTTTTAGATTTGCTAGCAAACCCTTGATCTCCCCATGTCCTGGAAGTATAATGCCTGGAGCCACATAAGGCTCAAGCTTCGATTGCTGATAAGGCCCAATGACCTCCCCATAGGGACCAGCTGGCACCTCCACTATTAAATCATTGTGTACTATTATTTGGTTCCTGGAGGGGATGTATATAGGCCAAGCAGTTCTGAGAGGCAGCCCTTGATATTCATATATCTGTTGAGGAGGGCCCAGGTCTTTCTCTTTAGTTGATGGTAGTAATCTAAAATCACCCCATCACTATATGCAAGGTTGACATGTCCCATATGCACCAATTCCTTCGGCACTCTACTGGAGGTTAAGTATATTGGGATATGCTGCCCCAAAATTTCGAAGTTCTCCATAATATCAATGACAGCCCTGAAGTGTCGCATAAAAGCAAATCCAATTAGTAGGACATAATTGATGTTTGATAGCACTATCGCCAGAGCTACAATGACGATTGACCAAACTGCAAAGGTAGCGCGCTGTACGCTCCCTCAGAGACTGTGCTTTCTGCTCCAGCAGTCCCATACACCATTTGATGTTCTACATCAGGTTTTAATGTCAAATTCGCCACTAACTTAGTATATACTATACTTACTGGGGAGCCCATATCTATTATATAACAAACTCGATTTTTTGCTACAAAAATGTCACATTATGGACACTTAGAATAAGAAGAATTTCGACTGGTTAATAAGCGGGCATATAAAGAAGCTCTTTCTAAGTAAGCTCATAATTCCTCCAACAATTTTATGATATTCTTTGACAATAGCATCAACTGGAAGACGACTTTTACACCTTTCAGGGAAGGTGCATCTGAAGATGGGTCCAGCTTGTCTGAAGAAGCTTGGTCAAAAATCTGACAGGCGTACGGCTTTGGTTGCTCCTGAGTTCCTTCTTGCACCGCGGCCTTAGCAAGCCCAAGCCAGTAAGCTTACCCCTATGACCGGCTGATGACATAAAAACCCATCGTCATACTGAGGGACTTCCACTGTTATACTACAATAGGTTCAAATGGAACGTTTGGGGTTGGGATAGCGGAGATAGAGAGTCTCATCTCTACTCCGCTCCATCTTTTCCCTAGTAGTATTGATCCTTCTGTATATAGTAGACCCAACAGTTGGGGCAACTTCAGGCAAGGTAACCAGTGCGACCACATTCCAAACACTCACCTTGTAAGTTCCACGTCCTTGGTTCTCATAAGATGGCCTAGGCCTATAATTTGATTGTTGGCAATTGGCATAACCAGGGCCAGGTTGATAGGTTGTCTGCTGGCAGTCAATGTAATCAGGCCCAGGTTGGTAGCTGGGCTTTGGACAATTATCATAAGCAGGTCCAAATAAGAAGTTAACCTGCTGGGGGTAACTCAGCCAAGGGCGAGTTGCGTAACTATAATGTGGCTGAGGGTTACTAGGTGGACTATGGACAAGACGAGAATTTCCCCAAATAAAGAAGGTCCAGCAACGGCGGCGGTATTTTTCCACTATTATTAGCAGAGAATAGGTAGCGGATAGATGATGCAAAAACTGAACAATTTTGATCAAGGGTACGTCATCCTCCAAAATTGGAGTCATGATTTTGTAAAGCTCACAGTATGGCTTTGTAGCAGAGGGCATGGCAATGCACACATTTGATTCATATAAAGTCCCTGCACTGATAAGCACATGTACTTCCACCATAAGTTGGTCAGCAAATGCAGTGAGGATCTCATTATGTTGGAACCCAATGGTCAATAACTCAGCCTTCCACTGAAACATCTTTGCTGTACCTCCAAACAACCGTAGCACAATATCCTTCATTTCTTGGTATGTAATGGAACTGCTTGGAAGATAGCAGGTGACTTGGTCAGCACTCCCAACATCTAAGGTGGATATTAACAATTTAGCCTTATGCCAATCCGAGAATCCTTCTTCAACAAACTCAAATCATTTAAAAAAGCCATGGATATTCCCATCATGATCAAACGGAAGCAGCTTATTGATACAAACCTCCTCCTCCCGCTCAAAACTGCAAACCTTTGGATCATACTGAGGAATGGGTCATGACCCATAAGCAGTATCTTGATGAGGAACTGATCCAGCGGCAAATGGCCTGTCCACTGATTCAGAGGTAGCATGGGTCCCTTAAGTGGGCAGTACAGCCATCACTGGGGGAATTGGTTCCCTGATATATAATCATCTCCAGAGCTGCCTTCCTGGGTGTAGTAGCTCATGCTTCCTGCAGTTTTAGCAAAAAGCTCCTCAACTGGGTACCTAATGTCATATTCTCCATAATATAATCCCCAAAAAGCCCCTTGTCACTAGTTCACTTCCCAATGAGGGACTGGTAGGTACCATCCAACTTCCACTCTTCGCAATTCAGTCATTCAGTAGTGTCATCCAAGCAATTAGTGAGTTGCCTTTTTTTCTGTTGTAAAAATTTACTTCTTTGATTATTATTGGCAAACAACCCTAGTAATCTTTTTACTGCACAGGTTCGGTTTCTTGCGCACTTTGTCTGCGTTGTATAGCATATTAGGTTATTGATTGATAATAGTATGACAACTATTATCTGTAGTTGAGTATGAATACTTATATCTCGGCCCAACGCTTGGCCAGTATTCCTGATAAAAATACTTGAGATGTCATGATCTGGAGATTAGTTCCCTCGTTCTGTCCAACCTGATATTCTCTGAGATTCCCTGGTGACAGTCTCTTAAGTCCAATACACATTCAGCAGCAATCCCCAATTGTTTCTCCTTCTTCTCTAGATCCCTGCTCAAATCTTTACTCTTTTCTTTAAGAGTCTCCCAATTATTGCACACAGCTATAATATCCTTGAGAAGAATAGCACAATGGAAAGCTGATAATAGTTCACTACTTAAACTATATACTGGAAGAAAACTATATTGATAAACTACTGTTGTATTATCTGTTTTTTATTATAAGTGAATCCTAGGGGATTTATAGTGAAAATTCAGTCATCTAACCCTCAGTTGACACCTCTTCGATAAAATGGCAGACATTGCTGTTGAATCACCCATCCTTGTCTCAGCAGCAATGGTCTTCCCCTTCCTGGCTAGGATTCCGTTGTTGGACATCCTTGAGACCTAAATGGAAAGAGTCAGAAAACGTGTCCCTAACGTTTTCCTCTCAATAAAAGCGAACCAACCATATTTGGCTAGCGACCTGCTTAGTTATGGGACTTATTACCCATTAAGCCAGGTCATGCACCAACTGATCAATTTGCTAGTTGCGGGCAGCATCACTTGCCTTGCAACTTGCTAATCATTCCCAATCAGTCAGTGATGAAACATGACCAATCCCAATTGGTACACATGATAGTTAATCACTATCAGATGCCCCTATTTCATCAGCAACTCCACCTGATGAGATCTTAAGTATTCATCCGGATTGATCCCTAATGGATATGACCAGGCGAATATCCCAAAATCCTCTGAATGTAGTTACTCCAAAACTTGGGTCAACCAATTTCCAATTCAATTCGCCTTAGGAAGTTATTCCCTAGCGATTCCTGGTAATTTATTCATATGGGAATATGGGCAAAAATCCCAACACATCCCCCCTCTTGTCTAGATTTCCAGCAATAAAAGGACTGGGGCATGAGAACACTTTTTTGGACACTCAGTCAAATACTCAATTAACTCAAGCGGAGTACAATTGTCAATACCAAATGCTGCTCAGGACGACCTTTGGCATGCGGCGCTCTTCCTCTTCCTCCTCGCTACCACCTTCTTAGAGCACGGTTACCATGATCTACTGTTGTTCCAGGCTGATCAATTTACTCGTGATGATATTAGTCCCAGGATCTGGTTTTTCCCTCATCAGGGCATATGACCCGCTTTCATATTCAGAATTCTTGGTCCAATATCCTTGATTTCCTGATTTTCTCCTCATCTTAGACAGGAGACTCTTGCTGTCAATGTTTGTTTTGCAGCTCAATTAAGAATACTTATTTTTATTCGCCCTTGTTATTTCTCTCATAACCTCTTGGCAGAAGTCATTCCTAATTCTTCTCTTGGAGAGCTTATCTAATTAATTTTTGAGATTGGTTCCTCCAAAATTGGAGCTTAATGGATTGTAGAGTGCATAGTGTTGACTTCCATTTAAGTCCTAAATCCCCCTCTTGTCCAGCTCATATGTCAAATTCTGAGCCGCGATACCAGCAGCTTCTAAATAGTTTCTGATCAAGACCTCCGGCTCTTCCAGCAGATGAGTTGGGATGCATGGCGGAACCTCTTCTATGGTCCTTACAGGACTCATACACCTAGTCTGGCGCCAGCGGCTAGTCCTTCCATCAAATTGCCAGAAACGGTAACCAATCCCTCTGAAACCAGGCTTACAAACATCTTGAACAACTCTTGGCCAATTCTTTCTCTGTCGTCAATTCCAGAGTTGAAGTTCATAACTCTCCTGGATTTGGCTTCTTTTGCTGATGCACCGACCATCATCATGGATGCTTCAGAGATTATGCATTTGCTCTTGATTGCTCTCTTCTTTCCAGGTCATACCTGCTTCCTGAGTTCCTCTTCCAACTCAGACAATATTACAAACCCGCTGTTCTGGCTACCAAACTCACCATTGGTAACAGTATTCATTTCAAGATCCCCTACGCTGAACTCTGGTCCCAAGTCACTGAGGCTTTATCCCTAGCGCTGAATCCCTCTGATCTTGATAACATCCTGGATCAGGATACCACCGCTTATGCTCTTCGCTTTGCTGGCCAAGTTCTTCAAAGTTGGTCCACGAAGCTTCCAGCCTCTCCCAGGTTTCACCACTCCTTCAGCTTCAGCTTCCAAGAAGCCCATAGTTATCGCTTTCAGGATGTCATTTGTTCCCTGCATGACTATCTCTTCGCTGTCACTTCCCATTGGTATCTTCCGCTGATGGCGTTGGTAGGGGGCATGATTTGGCAACCCCCATCAAGCATCCCTTGTTCGCTGCTGGCCCATATGTCTGGTGTTCTTTATGAAGCCCGTCATCAGGCGCTCAAGACTAATCTTCTAGCTCTGGTACCATATCAGGATTACTTGAGGTTATTTGCCAACTGCGTCTTTCTATACTGTTGCTTTCCTCCCCAATCTGGGGTTTTGCAATTGGCTTTTTTTATATTCATTTTTCCCTTTCCCTACTTGCTTTCTCACAGGGCTCTGCGTCCGCTCAAAGAACATGGTTTTGTGAAGGTCTATCCCTCACTAGCATCCAATCTCACATCAATTTTGACAGGTTGTTCATTCCTACCGCAATCCATCCTCCCTCCCCTAAGAGGCGACATAGGCGGAATCATCCCCTTATCAAGGACAATTAATAAAAGTAAAAATTATAAAATTATATTGGTTTTTCTATGCGGTTTACAATCTTTTTTCCCATATCTTTTATCAATTTTTTATTTTTATCATTCTTTTTTCCATGGGACTTGACCTTGTTTTGGTTCAGCGGTCCATCTTTTTATTTTTTCCCCCAAACTGGGTCCTGGGTACTTCAACCTGCCAGTTTTCTATGTTTCAAAGGTCCTTATTTGGACTTAACCATCTAGATTGGTTCAGAGGTCCTTTTTTTGGACTTGACCTAATCATCAGGACATGACCAACTTAATGGTTCATCAGTCCTTTGGGAACTCTTTTAGTTTTTCCATTGATCCATTGCTTCAAATACTTAGCATGTACTCGATTCACAACTCTTCCATCCAAGAGATTCTTGATGAAGTAGGCATCAGTCGCCATCTTGGTGATATATTCAAACGGACTCAACCACAATGCATCTAGTTTGTTTCTTCTTCCAAAACCATGCGTATTGCAATAGGAAAAACTTTCACCTATTCGATATTCTGCTAAGGCCAGTCAGTTCTAATCGTCCATTGATTTCACTTGTATCCTTTTCTTCAATTTAGTATTGAATGCTTGTGATTGCATATCAATCAGGACATTCATCAGTCAGTTCAAGTACTGTTCAGCACTCATCTTTGACATTGGTTCCACCACTGAATATAAAATTGGTGTCAATGTGGCCTTTCTCCCATATGACAATTCAAATGGCATTTTTCCCATCACTGTATGGTGACTGATATTCTAGGCGAATATCCTAAACTCAGGTATGTTCTCCACATGGAAGTTCTTCCTTCGACCAGCTTCCTCAGCGTCATGACCAGCGTTCCATTCACCTATTCTACCAGTCCATTTGTCTCCAGCTGGTAGGGTACTGACATGACTCCTCTGATCCCCATTATCTCATTCAATCTCAGGATCACATGAGACGTGAAGTTTGTCCCATTATTGTTAAGAAGGACCTGCGGACATTAATATCAATATACTATTTAATCCAGGATGAACCTCGCGGTGCTGGTAGCGTCTACTTTTTGTTAGGTCCTTCATCCCAACCCATCTTGTCAGATGGTTGATGGCAACTATGATGTACTTGACTCCCCCTGTGCTTATCTTCAGTGGTCCCATCACGTCGATGGACACCATATGCCAGGAAAATCCAGGTGGACCAGTTGGTATCCAGTTGTATTCTTATGTGGTTTGTGCAGCTGGAACTCCATGCAACTAGCTAGATAGTCCATGACATCGTAGTTGATGGATTCCCAGTAGTACTGGCAAATATGATTGGTTGTTTTCCTCAGGCCTTCATGCCCAACAATCTTGTGAGCTGCTTGTACAGTAGCTGCTCTTTCCGACAGCTTTGGGAATAATAACTGAATCCCATTGATTGTCTTAAACACTTGTCCATCCATGGTCTTGGTGTTTTCCATTGCTTTCCAAAACGCACTTTGGATTTCTCGGGGCTTGTTCCCAATTTCTCCATTGACCATTCTCTGGAATAGCTCATCCGCCTGCGGGTATACCATCTGGACCATTGGTTTCCATGATAAGCCATCTGCATTCTGGTGAAAAGCCCCCGCTCAGTGGACAATCTCATAATTGTAAACCTGTAACTTCAATGCCCATAGGGCCAGTCATCCTTCTGGTTCTCTCAAATTGTGAAGACAACGCAACAAAGAGTGGTCCATCACCACTTTAAAGTGCATTCCATGGATTTACACCCAAAACTGCTTACATGTGTAAATGACCGCAAGGCATTTATACTCAGTTACAGTGTAGTTCCTTTTAGCGGCTGAGAGTGTCCAGCTCACATATGCCACCAGATGTTCATCCCTAAGTTTGTCTACTTGGCTTAGTATTGCGCCAATTGCCATCAAAGAAGCATCAGTTTGTATAATAAACTCTCAATCAAAATTTGGATATTTCATAATCGGAGAATCTATTAAAATTACTGGCATAGCTCATTGAGAGATTCCTGGGCTTCTTCATTCCATATGAAACCTTTTTTCAGATCCTTTAACAGATGGAATAAGGGCTCAGCTATTTGGGAGAAGTCCCAAATAACTCTTCTAATAGATTGGTTCTTTCAGCAACTTATGCCAGCAATCTCTTATCATCCTGATCGGCAGATTTTCCCCAGTATCAATCTAGTGGATCACATCTCTCATGCATCCCAAATTGTGGCTATTTTTGGGCGAATACTCCCCATTACTTTTCAAACAATTTGAGCACCTCCTCTTGATGGCCTTCCGTCAGATCAGCGAGTTTCTCTTGATTAACCAATAGGTTGATACTCTCGGTTACCCTGGCCAATAATTTCATCTCATTGAGAGTGGAATTTCCTCCATTTGGCCATCAGGATTTCTCGTCATTTCTTAGGTCTGAAACTCATAGACCATAAATCAATATTTTAAATATTTTATATAATTTTTTGTATTTTTTTCTTTTGCAATGGGACTTGAAACCTACAAAAAGGCTCAGAGGTCCTTCTTTTCCTCTTCATCCAAACTGGATCCTAGGTACTTAAACCTACCAGTTATCATGGTTCAAAATCTTATCCTTTTAAGATTTAACCAACCATTTGGTTCAGTGGTCCTCTTCTAGGACTTGACCAAAATCTCAGGACATAACCATTTAATGGTTCAGAGGTCCGCTGGGAACATTGCTACTATTTTCTCTTAGGCTCAATACTTCCAATTAGTATTGACCTTCTTCACTATATGACCAGCAGTGCTGTCTCTTCACGTATTGGCTACACTTGCTGACTTTTGGCAATACTCTTGAATATATTAGGCCTTTGATCCCGACTGGTTATTAGTCCAACAGGTCCTAATTTCATCTCATATTTTGGCAACTGATGCTTGGATCCTCGTATCTCATTAGTCAACAGTTCCATCCAATTGTTCAAATCGTTTTTTTTTCCTGAAAACGATTTTCAGCATATATTGCCATCTTTAATTATACAGTTCGTTCTGGCCTCGTTAGCTTCATCCAATTTCTCCTAAATTGATGAACTTGTCTCCAGCAACTTCTGATTATTGGTTGAGTGTTATTGAGTCAAACGATTTTCTCCACTATCTTGGATCAAACGTTTATTATTTTGAATTCATATCTTCATTGGTATGGCAATCTATTTCTCCTGATTGATTGCTTCCTATTTCATTCAATGCCTCATCTAAACACTCACTCTTCAGGACTATTTAAAGCAGACCCAATTTCAACCTGAGTTGGCCCTGCTGATCCTTGGGACTAATTAAAGTGGACCCAATTTCAACCCAAGTTGGCCCTGCTGATACTCTTCATCTTAAGTAAATGTCAGGTGGAACATGTTTCGTTTCAGCACTAAATAGTTCCATATCTAGGCTGCTAGTCCTTATCCCTGGTAATGAGTATCTTCAATTTGCTTCACTCAGAGCTCCACTTCTGAGCTGAGTGAATGCCAATGAATGGGATCCTCTTCATGTTTTATCTTCATTAGTGTTACTTTCCCTAGTAACTTCTTGCCATAATTAGAAATATCTTCATATGACATCATTTCCAAGTTCTTCTACTCAGCTACACACCTGTAGTGAGCGCCAACTTGTAAGGATTTACTTCTTTGGTTATTATCAGCAAACAACCCTTAGTAATCTTTTTACTGCACAGGTTCAGTTTCTTGTACACTTCATCCGCGTTGTATAGTATATTAGATTATCAGTTGATAATAGTATGACAACTATTATCTGTATTTGAGTATAAATTCTTATATCTCAGCCCAACGCTCGGCCAGTATTCCTGATTAAAATACTTGAGATGTCATGATTTATGGATTTGTTCCCTCGTTCTGTCCAACCTGATCTTCTCTGAGATTCCATGGTGACAGTCTCTTCAGTCCAATACACAGTCAGCAGCAATCCTAGATTTTTTCTCCTTCTTCTCTAGATCCCCGCTCAAATCTTTACTCTTTTCTCTAAGAGTCTCCCAATTATTGCACACAGCAATAATATCCTTGTGAAGAATAGCACAATGGAAAGCTGATAATAGTTCACTACTTAAACTATATAATGGAAGAAAACTATATTGATAAACTACTGTTGCATTATCTGTTTTTTATTATAAGTGAATCCTAGAGAATTTATTGTGGGGATTCAGTCATCTAACCCTCGGTTGACACCTCTTTGATGAAACGACAGCTGTTGCCATTGAATCACCCATCCTCATCTTGGCAGCGATGGTCTTCCCCATCATGGCTAGGATTCTGTCATTGGACATCCTCAAGACCTAAATGGAAAGAGTCAGAAAATGTGTCCCTAACGTTATCCTTTCGATCCAAATGAACCAACTATATTTGGCTAGTGACCTGCTTAGGTAATGGGACTTATTACCCATTAAGGCAGGTCACACATTAACTGATCAATTTTCTAGTTGCAGGTGGCATCACTCGCCTCTCAACTTTCTATTCATTCCCAATCAGTCGGTGATGAAACCTGACCAATCCCAATTGGTACACCTGATAGTTAATCACTATCAGATGCCCCTATTTCGTCAGCAACTCCACCCAATGAGATCTTAAGTATTCGTCCAGATTGATCTCTGATGGATACAATCTAGGTGAATATCCCAAATTCCCCAAATGTAGTTACTTCAAAACTTGGACCAACCAATTTCCAGTTCACTTCGCCTTAGGGAATTATCCCCTAGCAATTCCTGGTAATCTAGCAGGTTGGGAATATGGGCAAAAATCCCAACAGCTGTTCAAGGATCTGCATTTGACTGAACGTGTTGTTGAGCGAGTTCATTACATCATTCCACTCATGAAGGAGCTCATCCTGCTTCTTTGCACTGCTTCTAAAGCAAGTTTAGCTCCTCATACCTGGCTGTCATAGTGTGTCATGAATATTACCCATTAAAGCAGGCCTGAAGCAACATGGCCGGCAACTAGAGAATTTTTATATATTTTGTAATTGATCAATGGGCCCCTGTAGTGAGCACCACTGTTATAATTTTGGCAATACTCTTGCTATACGCTAGAAGAGTTTGTGCAGGGTTGATCCCGCTGAGCAATTGGATGGACAATATAAAGATTGCCAGTTCTTGGAACATACTTAATAAATATAATAAAATATGGAGTAATTGCCCCAACAACACCTCTTTAATCAACTTGATATATAAGCAGCAGATACTCTCTTCTCCACTCTCTTTTCTCTACTAAAAATCATCCTCTTTTCAATCAACTCATCTCATTTATATATCAACGACCTTGGTCAATACCGCTCCTTTTGGCTTAGACAATCTAGTTCCATTGTATTCTCATCAGTTTCAGAAGCGTATACTATTCTTAAATTCCCTATAGCCTTAGTTTGAGGCGATCTACTAAATATTTGTCATATGCTGACATTGCCTTATCACATTATTTAGAGGCGGTCCAATAATTATCCTTCCAGACCCAATATCACCTCATACCAAGGCGCTCAGATATTTGTACACTGTAAATCATGGTCAGCGGATTCTAGCCAATCTGATGTGGCTATTTAGGGCTTATCATCCAGTCATATCAGAACCTTGACATATATGTAAGCAAAAAGCTAATGCCAAATAATTCAGGCATAGAAGCCTAATTGATTCCAATGTCACTAGGTTAATGGGTGCTTAAAATATAACATTTCAACACATAAAAATTAATTTTATCTGAGATGCTCAAATGAATTTATTCATATTGCGACCACCAATTTTTTAATCTCCTAATTTCTCTGATTTTATGGAATA
This sequence comes from Massospora cicadina, assembly GCA_022478985.1. NCBI lineage: Eukaryota > Fungi > Entomophthoromycota > Entomophthoromycetes > Entomophthorales > Entomophthoraceae > Massospora > Massospora cicadina. Next base: position 2,481 of record JAKSZP010018920.1, on the reverse strand, counting down.
AATGTAAAAATCATTGTCTTGTTACAAAATAGAAAAATCCAAGTTTAATTTTCTATAATATCATTGGTATACAATTTATATTATATCCTCATAAGCAAAGCTACTGGTTTTAAGATGCCACAATTTTGTGATACAAAACAACTGGGAATATGTGCTGAAAAATCAGCCAAGCTCTCGCACCCCTTTAGACATCTACTTTTTTCTCAGTGGCCCCTGCTAAGAATCAGAATTATAGCAACAATCTTTTGAGGTCTTGTTTTTGTTTGTGGGCAAAATAGACATACCCAGAGATTATTATAAAGTTTACTCTCTCTTATATGATCAAACATATAGTTGTTATACCCAAATTTATCAGTATTCCATTGTTATAAACCCATGAGTTACATTTAATATGAGGCAGACCATACTAAGGTAGAAAAGAATAAGCCCAACTTAGTAATTGATTCTAGTAAAGGAGATCCTAACTATACTGGGGTGACTCTTGCAAAGTGGTGAAAGAAGAGGTGTAAAAATATCTGATACTTCTTGAGTATAGTACTATAGGAAAATGTCCACAGAAGGTCATTGTTCTTAACTCTTTAAGGATAAAGAACCATGCAGGGAAAAGCATAAATAAGTAAAGAAGACAATACTCTAGGAGAATATCTACAGATCACCATAATAACTTGTACTAAAATACAGTTAAAGCTAAACCAATTTAAAAGAATAGGCCCTAAAGCTCCAGAATCGCTTTAAAGGATTTTGGTAGCGCTCATTCACCAACAAACATATCCCATTATTAGTAGTTTAGATAAAGTTATACAACACAAAGTTATATAGATGACCAAGCTGTACCAAATTGTTTGATACAATATAGCTTTCACAAAACGTTTTGTAATTGTGGGATCCGCCAATGGATACCACAAATAATTTATTAAAATGAAATTTCTTACTTTTTATTAAAAGTATAAAATAATACTTGTTTGGTTTCTTTATGTTTTTTTATTAAACAGGCAGGGCAAAACCAGAAAGGTCCCCTTGTCAATACTAGCTTTTCCTATTTAAACTAGCTCGAATTTCATTACCATTGATATTTGAGGCAAAAGAATGCAAAGCTCAGTCTTCCATATTAGGTAATATAGGCTTTCGGCCTATCAGAACAAAGATGAAAAATTTTTAGAGGTAAAATTGACCTGTGAGGTAACGATTTGATGAATCATATCCAATCACCAGCGAGTAAAATCTTTTCACCTCAGTGGTGGTCTGACTCAGATGGTAATGATTGGGTATTTTGGCGGTAGTCAGACTCAGATGGTAATGATTGGCTAATGTTTGCCCTATAATCCTTGAGTAAAATCTTTGCACCTCGACGGTGGTTAGATTTGGATGATGATTGGTTTACTCACACCCAATCATTGATAGGTAAAACCTTCTTGCCTTGCGGAGGTTCTGATCCATGCAATATTATTCTCCTCATATTTGACCGAGGAGTCAGAGTATTTCTAGTATTAGTATTTACCGTTTTAAGTCAATTTTTGTGATAAATCATATTCCTCCAGTTGTTAGGATTCCACCAAGAATCCACTAGGGTTTTTCGTTGTGGGAACTCATATCGTTGATATCCCCATTATTATTTAAAATTTTGGCAGATGATGGGCCAATCATAGCAACAGAATCAGGAACACTAACTCCAACATTCTTTTTCTTAGATCAAAAAGGAGAATGTCTGACATTGCCCCCCTCAAGAATGTTAGTAGGGGTGTTGCAGTTATGGTAGGGTAATACCTTTTCATCCACTTGAATGGTAGGAAGGGGAATGTGGAGCTTATTGGCAACTGGCATTTTTCTTGTCGCAGTTTTTGCAGGGTTAGTATACATGCAGGAGGACTCCTTCTTGCTGGGTCCGTTATAGGCTAAACTTAAAGGAACTTTGTAATTGAGCAACGACAAGGTCCCTTGCTTTATATTGATAATGTCATCATATTTGAATATGAACTGTGTACCTATAAGCATATCATAATCATTGTTTTCCAAAGCCACTGTGGGGGCTGATAGAATGAGCTTCCCAATATAAATGGGAAGGGATGAGTAAGCACCCAGCGCGCGGGTGTTGTTGGGACCAGCGGTTCCATGGGCTTGGTTGTACTCCAAGTCAGGTGCAAGCTTGATTTTTTTCATCAGCTTGGAAGAGATTACATTCACCGGGGAGCCAGTATCTAGAATGGCCATCACCCAAACTTTTTGGATCACCACTTCAACCTTTGTAAGTATCTCTCCAATAGGGGGCGATAGGGCTAAGACCTCCTTGAGATGGAAATTGGAGGTTAGTTTACATGCAGTCTTGGGGTAATTTTTTGGATGGTTTGCATGGTATGGCCATGCTGGATAGGGCGGAAAAGGTGAGACAGCACCTCATCTGCATCGCTGGCGGTATTAATGACTATTGGCTCCCCTAAAATTTGGCAGAGATAGGTCTCTTCAGGTATGGCGGCCTCGTCTACT